>JANEHK010000022.1:8075596-8093183 GCA_025960845.1 Tachycineta bicolor | reverse complement strand
TATATATATATATATATATATATATATATATATAAAAAATTCCCAAAATTTTCATTATCTCATTATCAGTTAAAAAGACTCTAAATTCTTTGATGAAAGTGTCAAAAGCTTACCTGAAAATGTGGATTAGCAGAGGCATCATGCTGTTTGCTACGTGATTCTCTTCACTTTTTGTTTAGCCAGAAACTACCTATAGATTTTGGGATTTGTATTATGCTTTTTTAAAAAGGGCTGGAATGCTGCTAATGTGGGGTGGGGTGGTTTGGGGTGGGGTGGTTTGGTTTGGTTTGGTTTTTTGGGTTTTGGGTACTTTGGGGGGGGGGTGGGTTTTTTGTTGTTGTTGTTGTTTGGGTTTTTTGTTGTGGTGGTAGTGGTGGCCAGTTGTTGTTGTTGTTGTTGGGGGGGGTGGCATTTTTCGTTTGTTTGTTTTAGGAGGGTGGGGGGGTTGTTTGTTTGTGTTTGTGTTTTTTGTTTGGTTGGTTGGTTGGTCAGGCTGTGTATTCTTCCTTACTCTACCTTTTAAACCATTTTGAGTCAGAAATTGTTTGGCTTTCAGGAGCCCTCACTCAGAAAATTGTTGAACACTAAATCTTGAAATAAGGAACACAGACTTTTGTGTGCTAACAGAATTATTTGTGTAACACAAGTGACCTGTTAAAATACAATTAAACTAAAGTTGTCAGCAAGTGTCCTCTGACTTTAGGACAACTGCCACATAATAGCTAATGTGCATAGTATCAAAACCCTCCAAGCTTTCAGCACAGAGGGACTAGGTGCAAACATCCAGGAATGGGTCCTGGATTATGTTAACTCTTTAAGAGTAGCCCCAAGTTCCTGTAAGAATGCTGACTGGTAAGGAAAATACATGGCAACCCTGCAGTTTAAAAGTATAAGCACATGATTTTTGGTAACTGCAGAGGTTTTCTGCCATTGTTCTCTTTGGGAGGATTGATGTCACTGCAGCAAAGAGGCTCAAATGTTCTGCTCTAAAACAAGTTTTTCTCAAGTTCCAAGAAAAAGCATAGAGAAACAGTGAGAATATCCATTGATATTAAATTGAAACACAAGGAAGGAAGGAGCATTTATACTGGACAAACAAAGTTGGTTTAGTTCTGATTATTATTCAATATGTTAAAAGTAGATTTTATCCATATGAGAACTGGTGGGGGTAGGATTTTTTGCTGTTGTTATTGTTATTACTTTGAGATAGAAGAGGCATCAAAACTGGTGATTAGTTTTGTAATGTTTTCATTTCCATACACATGTATTTTGCAATTTTTTAAAAAATACATAATTTTAAACATCTCATCTAGAATAGTGTGACTCAGAGGAAAAGATGAAAATGAAATAAGTAAGCTACTAAACAGTTTATGAACACTGAGAAAAGTGCCATAATTTAGTAATCACTACGCTAACAGGGTTCAATTAATGTTGCTGTGCAATGTTTATGTGGAGAGATTTGTCAAGGGATTACCTCTGTAATACACAGTATCTGATCTAAGTTTCTCAAAATGTGTTTAATAAGAAAACAGCCAGTCTAATTTTAAAATATGAGCAAAAAACATTCCTTCCTGGATGGATGAGGATGCCAGTGGGACCTAGAATCTCTCTTAAAACAGCAAGCTGTGCAGCATCTCCCTGTTACCCTGGTTTTTCTGAGTTTTTTATAGCCTTTTGAATTTTCATAAAATGGAGTCAGATCTTTTAGCTACTGCACAATATTAGGAGCAGTTTCTACCTTTTTCCCACATATGTAACATAAACAAATCCTTTGTTTTTCATTCTCTGTCCTTTGTTTGCATATTTCTAACCTGAAAACAATTGTAACTGAGAGTTGGTCTAGCCACTGAGGCTGAGGTGTGTTTAACCCCGGAAGCCAGTCTTTAGCCAGACCCACATATGTATAAAAAGTAAGAAATAAACAAGGAAGTGCTCTCTCCGCCCTGACTCAGCCTTGAGCTGGCACGGAGGAACCTCTCTGCCCTGCGAAATTTCTCATCTACGTGTGATTGCTTTGCGTGTCTCGGTGACAAGTGGTGACCCCACATGTGGAAGGATCAGTTTGGTGAGGTTTTCCTTCCCCTTTTTCCCTGTTTTGTGCTTACCATGCAGGAATTTTTAGTACTGGAGCTTTGGGAAGACCTCTTGCAGCGGAAACACACTGAGGTTTCCCGGGAGGGGCTTCAAAGTCTGTTCGTGTGGGGCAGACAGCGTGGATTCTTTCCCACACCAAATGCTGTGCTCAGTCGGCAGGTATGTCTCCTCCTGGGGGAATGTTTAATGGACACTCTCAAAATAGAATATGATGAGGAGATCGCAGGTTTGTTGCTGCAGTAGAAGTTATTTGAGAGGGCTGTGTGGGGGCCGACCCCCCCCAGCTCGCAGGCTGCCAGCCCCGTTTCGAAGCAGGACAGGGAGCTGGAGGGAGATGGGGTCATTATATCAGACCCAGAGGTATTGTCTGAATCAGAACTTCAGCTCCTTTGTGATATGGACTCTCCCCCTCCCTCCCTGGTTCCTGCGCTGGGTGGTTTTTCCCCCTCGTGCTCCAGCAATGATCTTGGGCAGCGGGGGGGTGGGACCCCACCGAGCCCAGGGCCAGTCCCGCCTGTCCCAGCACCTTGGAGCCGCCAGAGCGGGGCGGGGCCGCCTCCTCTCCATGCCTTTCCGGCGTTGGTGCGGGGGGGCGGACTGGGGATGCAGCCTCCACTTTCTTTTGGCCAAGATTCGGTCACTGTGCACTGTCCGTTCTGCCGCACGACCATCACGTATCCGATGGAGTCGGGTGAAGTGGCACATCCCGCTCTGCAACCCGGGCCAGGGCCGGAGGAGGGTGCGTTGGCCGCTTCTGCCCCCGCATCGCCTGTTGCAGCAGCGTGGGGTGGGGATGCTGCCGGAAGCAGGGTTCCGTTCAGTTGTTCCATTTATGCCGGCCCTATGAGCGGGCTGACAGCTCCGCCCCGCTCGGGGGTGGCGGTGCCTGCAGATTTCTGCCCCCCCACAGGAGCCCTAATCGGGGGGGTTCTGAACACTCCGCTTCCCACGCCAGCCCCAGGAGCTGTGGCCATGGGCAGCGTTCGCGGGGCAGGGAAGGACTCTGGTACAGCCGGTTCTAATGGGCTGCTGGCGGGGGACAGCGTGGCCCCAGCAGTGGCGGAGGTGCAGTCGCCATCTACGCCTGAACACAGCCCAAGCTCCCCAGCTGCACCAGGATGTGTGCCCGCTGCGGAGCCATCTGACCAGACTCCGGTGGCTGGTAGGGGCTCCAGCCCCGCTGAGGATGCGGCAGGCCCGGCGCCAGCGGCTGGTCCAGCCCCGCCCCCACCTCCTGCTGCAAGCCTTGCGGCGACTGCGGGCACCAAGGTGCCTAAGTTCAGTGCAAATGGGGACACAGCTGGAATGCGGCCGGTTTTTGACAAGGGTAAGGAGCCCCGCACTGCTGGCTCTTCATCCACAGCCTGGACGCTACCCCCCTGTCAGGTGACCATACGCCCGAGTGACCGCTGGCGGTTCTGGGGGGAAGTGAAAGCTAAGGTTGAAGGACTGAACGATGGTGCTGATGCTGGTGCTGGACCTGCGGTGTCTGATGTTCAGCCGGTCCCTAGCCGGGTGCCTGCCTCTGACCCTGTGGGGCCCACAGGGCAGGATAAGACAGGTGCAGCTGCTTCATCTGAGGGTCTTCAGGCCTTTCCTGTCCTTCAGGGTACTACTCATAACACCTATCAACCCTTAGCTTGGCAGGCTTTGACAGAACTGCGTGATGCAGCCGGGAAATATGGTTTGGGCTCAGCTGAGGTGATGCAGGTTATTTTAATGCCAGTTTTTGGCACCCTTTGACATTCAGAGCTTGGCTCGGGCCCTTTTCCCACTGGTTGAATATGACTTCTTTGAGAATAAATGGACTCAGTTGGCAGTCAGAGCGGTGGAACAGAATAGGACACTGGGTCCAGGTGATCCTAGGCATACGGTTGATATCGATATGCTAATGGGAACAGGCAATTATACCAGGGCCAAAGGGCAGGCTGGTCATGAGCCCTTGGTCCAGGAACAGTGCCAACAAACAGGCATGGCAGCCCTGGTTCAGACCTTACAGCTGGCTACTCCACAGCAGCCCTATCCAACGATTGTCCAGGGAGTTGATGAGCCCTTCCTGTGCTTTGCAGGAAGGCTGACTGCTGCGGTTGAGAAGCAGGTGAGTGATCCTGCATCGAGGAGGCTCATGCTTCAGTCCCTTGCTCGAAGCAACTGCAATGCTGTTTGCAAGAGGGTAATTGAGGCCCTTCCTGGGGAACCATCCATGTCGGAGATGGTTGGGGCCTGTGCAAGAGTAACCCCTTCCAGCCAACAGACAGTTGCTGTAGCTATGGCTGTACAGCCAGCCATGACTACGGTTGTCCAACCGACGATGGCTACAGCTGTCCAACAAGTCATGCCTACAGCTGTGCAGCCAGCTGTGGCTATGATTGTTCAACCGATGGTGACTACAGCGGTCCAGCCGGCTGTGCCTGCGGCCGTGCAACTGGCTGTGACTGCTGCTGTGCAGCCTGCTTGGGTCGTTCCCCAAGAGGTGCACCAGCAGCAGTGGGGTGCTCGGACCAGGAAGAAACAGGGCAAAAAGGCACAGAAGCCTATGACTGTCTTGTTTTATTGTGCACGATGTGGAGGGCCAAATCACACTGCAGATGCGTGTAAGGCAACAGTGTATGTGAATGGTCATTTGTTGGGCAGTTCGGGAAACGCAACACGGAGCACGAAGGCAAGACGCGTGCCGACACAAAAGTCTCTGCCTCAGCCCCAACCAATGGAGATCTGCTCAGCAGGCTTGCAGCCAGCACCCGCGGTTCAGCAGGTGTTGATGTCTGCACAGCCGAGTCTGTCGTGATTGATTCGGACAAAATACACAAGGTTCCCCTGGATGCTTTTGGTCCCTTGGGTGATGGCATGAGTGCTTTCCTGATGGGGAGGTCCAGTGCCACTATTCAGGGTATCATGGTGCGCCTGGGACTGATTGATGCGGATTTTTCGGGACAGATTCACGCAATGGTCTCCACACCCACCCCTACATCTGACTATCCCAAAAGGCACATGAATTGCTCAACTTGTTCCTTTTAAGTCTTCTGTTTCCAGAACCGAGGACCGGTCGCGAGGAGACGGTGGCTTCGGCTCTACTGGGCCGCCTCAATGCGCTGGACTGCTGTCCTGACCAAAGACTGTCCTGAGACGCTGTGTACCGTGTCCATGGTTGGTGCCACGCCATCGGAGATTCACCTTCGTGGCCTCCTAGATACGGGGGCTGACGTGAGCATTCTCTCCCTGGCTGCTTGGCCCCCGCAGTGGCCTTTGAGCCTGGCAAAGGCATCGATCACAGGCTTAGGAGGAACGAAGCAGTGCTACGTGAGCCAGAATCCCGTGGCCATCACAAACCCGGAGGGACAGACAGCCATAATTTGGCCTCATGTTACTGAGATTCCTCAGAACCTCTGGGGGAGGGATGTTTTGGCTGCGTGGGGGGTGCGAATGGGAACGGATTTTTGATTGGGGCCACTGTGATGAAGGGCGCAGAGTGTCCCACGCCTCCTTTACAGTGGCTGGTGGACAGACCCATCTGGGAGAACCAGTGGCCCCTCCGTCATGACAAGCTAAATGCCCTTCGTTAACTCGTACAGGACCAGTTGGATCAGGGGCATTTGGAACCATCTACCAGTCCCTGGAACACTCCTGTCTTTTGTATCAAAAAGAAGTCTGGGAAATGGAGGTTGCTACAAGACCTCCAAAAGGTCAATGCCATGATGGAAGGCATGGGGACATTGCAGCAGGGGATGCCATCACCTACCATACTTCCTGCGGACTGGCCGGTCCTCATCGTGGATCTGAAGGATTGTTTTTTTACGATCCCTCTGCATCCCGATGACAGACCAAAATTTGCCTTCACAGTACCAACAATAAATCATGCCGAGCCTGCACAGCGGTATCAATGGAAAGTTTTGCATCAGCGCATGCGAAATTTCCCAGTGTTATGCCAATGGTATGTAGCCTGTGCCTTGTCTGGAGTTCGCAAGCAGTATCCTGATGCTCATGTCTATCATTATATGGACGACATTTTGGTGGCTACGCCCACCCAGGATGAGCTGCTGAGGACACAGCCTCGGTTGTTGAATGCTCTGCATTCACATGGACTGCAGGTGACTACAGAAAAGGTGCAACAACAACCTCCCTGGAAATATTTGGGCGTCAAAATTCTGGAACGGACAATCTGTCACCAGGAGGTGCAATCTGTGCAATCGGTGAAGACACTGAATGATGCTCAGAAGCTGGTAGGTGTTATCACTTGGTTACGTCCTTATTTTTGACTGACCACAGCACAACTGTCTCCCTTGTTTGAATTGTTGAAAGGGGACACTGATTTAAAGTCACCTCGTGAATTAACCCCTGAGGCACAAAAAGTGCTGGAGGAGGTTCAGCAAGCTGTTTCGGCTTGCCAGGTGTACCGCATTGAACCTTCCATTGGTGTCACTGTGTTCATTACCACTCCTGATTTACACCCTACAGGTATCATCGGCCAATGAAATGATGATTGGACTGATCCTCTGCACGTCTTGGAATGGGTCTTCCTGCCTCATCAGCTGCATAAGACGGCGACAGCGCTGTTTGAATTGATTGCGCACTTGATAATCAAGTGCCGGCAACGCTGTTTGCAATTGATGGGTGCAGATCCCTCAAAGATCATACTCCCGGTTCAGAGGGAGGAATTTGATTGGAGCTATGCGAACAATGTTTCGCTGCAAAGTGCTCTCGAGGGTTTTTCAGGGCAGATTACTTTTCATCTGCCTAGCCACAAGCTATTGCAAGTGGCCAAAAATACTCAATTTTCTCTAAGATTCAAAAATAGCCAAGAGCCAGTGCAAGGTCCCACCGTCTTCACTGACGGTTCAGGCAAGACAGGAAAAGGCATTGTTACCTGGCAGGATGGATATGAGTGGCAGGTTTTGGAAAGCCCTGAGGATGGGTCAGCCCAACTGTTTGAATTAAAGGCTGCTGTCATGGCATTTGAGAAAATTTCTCAGGAACCTTTCAATTTGATCACGGATTCCACCTATGTTGCGGACATCGCACAGTGATTGGGTTATTCAGTTTTGAAGGAGGTTAGTAACCCTGCCTTTTTTAATTTACTGAAGACCCTGTGGTGTGCAATTCAGGCCAGAGTTCATCCATATTATGTTCTGCATGTACAGAGTCACACTAACTTGCCAGGATTTGTAGCAGAAGGTAACGCAAGGGCTGACAAGTTGGCTAACCCAGCGTGGGTAGCCCCTCAGCCTGACGTGCTCGCGCAGGCCAAGGCATCGCATGGGTTTTTCCACCAAAATGCGCATACGCTGCTGAAGCAGTTTCAACTGAGAGCCACTGAGGTTCATGAAATTGTTGAGTCGTGTGACGACTCTCATGTCCTTGGTGCGCCATTGCCAGCAGGGGTTAACCCCAGAGGCCTTAAAGCCTTGGAGCTTTGGCAGACCGATGTCACCCAGGTCGCCGAGTTTGGCCGGCTCAAGTATGTGCATGTCACAGTGGACACGTTCTCCTCTGTGATGTGGGCTTCTGCTCACACAGGAGAGAAAGCCCAAGATGTCATTGCCCACTGGAGGCAGGCCTTTGCTGTTCTTGGCATACCTTCTGCTGTGAAGACCGACAATGGTCCTGCTTATGCCTCGCAGCAGGTATGGCAGTTCCTACAGTCATGGGGTGTGTCACATAACTTTGGCATCCCTCATTCTCCGATGGGACAGGCAATTGTAGAACACAATCACGGTACACTCAAATGTGTTCTACAAAAACTGGGAATGCAGGGTGAAACCCCGCACAGTCGGTTGGCAAAGGCTTTGTACACCATCAATCACCTTACGGTGCCGCAGAACTCAAATAATCCTGTCATTTTGAACCATCATCTCTTGTTGCAGGCTTCGTACTGTGAGCGACAGCCTCAAGTGAAGGTACGGGTCTGAAATTTAGTCAGCAAGCAATGGGAGGGACCCTATGACCTAATCGCTATGGGGCGAGGGTATGCGTGTGTCCATGGACACTGGGACACGCTGGCTACCTTCAAAGTGTGTCCGTCCTGACCTGCGACCACAGAGGCAGAATTCAGCTGACAGGCAAGGTGGAAGCCGTGATCAACTTGAATGCCACCAAGTGGATGAATCCTCGAGTGATCACCCTGATGATTCCTCCACAGACAGTGATTGAATTTGTATATATTCCCTTTGTAAATTTGTTCATTTTTCTTTTTCTGTTTTTTCTTTTTTTGTAAACTTAAAAGGGTGAGATGTTACCCTGGTTTTTCTGAGTTTTTTATAGCCTTTTGAATTTTCATAAAATGGAGTCAGATCTTTTAGCTACTGCACAATATTAGGAGCAGTTTCTACCTTTTTCCCACATATGTAACATAAACAAATCCTTTGTTTTTCATTCTCTGTCCTTTGTTTGCATATTTCTAACCTGAAAACAATTGTAACTGACAGTTGGTCTAGCCACTGAGGCTGAGGTGTGTTTAACCCCAGAAGCCAGTCTTTAGCCAGACCCACATATGTATAAAAACTAAGAAATAAACAAGGAGGCTCTCTCCGCCCTGACTCAGCCTTGAGCTGGTACAGAGGAACCTCTCTGCCCTGCAAAATTTCTCGTCTACGTGTGATGGCTTTGCGTGTCTCAGTGACATCTCCCCATCCTCAAACAAAAGAAAATCCAATGCAAAGAACCTGTAATGCAGAAAGGAAGCTTTATAGACAGCAGTAAAACTCAGAATCAGCATGTCACCTAATTATCAGACAGGGAAAAAAAAAGGGGCCAGTCACAGATTTGATCTACTATCTGTGCTTCAGTGTTTCACTCTGACTGAGTGTTTCACTCAGTTTCACTCTCCGAGAAATGGTATGTTGAGCTCCTTAAAAAAAAAATTAGTGAGAGAGGCATCTCAAAAATTAGTATATGAAGTAGCAAAAGTACCTTCAGCTTAGTGCTATTTTGCAAACAAAAAGCAAAGAAGATTTAAATGGTACTTTTGAAATAACTCACAGCATATATTCTCCCTATCAGCACATTTTCAAGGTTTTAGTGGAATTCTTTTACTCAGTGCTGAATCTCTGTACTACTATTTTTTGCAAGATGCTACAGATCAGTTGTTGTCACAGAAGTAATTTCAACACAATGAAAAGTAATTCAGGTTAGGTTCAGGGAAAGACCTTTGCATTTTTAGCATAGATTCCATAACACTTAACTTGCAAGTCCTTTGGCTTAAAGCAAAATCCATGACATTGTATTAAGTTTCTGCACCCACTTTACAGTGCATAGGACATCAAGTGTCACAAAATTAAATCCAAATTTGCAAACACATTACCTATGGTGCCAAAACAATCATGTCAATGCATTGAAAAGTAATGTGTCCAAACAATTATCACATAAGAAAATGTGGAGCCCAAAGTTTCCTAGATCTTAGATTTTCTAATTTCAGAATGTCTTCATCCACTATAAGCAAGCTGTTTTAACAGAAGATGCCTATCTCTACTGTTAAAAGCACTTTAAAAATCTTGTAGACACTGACATGCTTTCAAGTATTTTAGTGAATGTGACACCTATGGGAACTTTAAATATCAGAGTTTCTCATGAGAAGACAAAAAGCTTCTTATCTGATAACCAAATTACAGGGACTATACAAAAGGAGGCACCAGCACTACTATTTATTCTTTGGGCCCGCTTTTAAAACACAGGCCTGGTTATAAGCCTAATGTCTGAGGAGTTGAAATTTGACAGAATGTGCATACATACTACAGACCAAAATGTTTCATCCCACATTTGCCACCCCAAAGGAGAATTTCCCTTGGCTAGATGGGAATATCCTCCAATGAAATTAAAAGCCAAAAGCAGTAAGATGTTATTTTAAGGTATAGTTATAGGTGTTTATAATTTTCTGCTGTCTTCTCTTTGTTACTGCAAAATTTGTACCTTTGTGGCACATACAAATATGTAAACAGATAGTCAACTGCAATGGGAATTATCTGCCTCAAGAGTATAGAAATTATTTTGTATTTACATGAATATATTTACCCACTTAAGCAGTCACATTACATCTTTATTTTTCTGTCAGCTTGAATAAATGTGCACTAATTCATAATTTTGCTTTCAGTGTTTTTCAACTGTAAATCTCAAACTTCTGCACTTAGGTCCAATTAGTTATTTGTAAATGACATATTATTGCTGATGAAAAATTAGGATACATAGGGCAGAAGAAGATACATATTCAGAGCCTGCATGGAGAAAAAACCTCAGGCTTCATTCTAGCTGACAGAAAAGAATCTACAGAAGTAGAAAACAGACAATAAGTACACAGAAGGTGAAATTACGTTAACTGATTGCTGTTATTAAAATCAGAGCTTTTAACCACTTTATAAATATCTATTAAAAATAGCCTTCAAGAAGCCGTCAAGCCAAGTAGCAAAGCAGAAGTAAAAATGAGAACCAAGACATCATCTGTTACGAGATACTGCTGTGCATCATCAAGTAGCATCCCCCTTGGTATACGTCCAGTGTAGATTGGGAGTGATGTAGACTCACCTCTTGTTTTTGCAAATGGCTTGTCAAGTGGAGAGTAACAGTAGCTAATTAGTTTGAATTCAGTCTCACTAGGGAAATCATTCCACTCACCACAAACCCTCTTGTTAGATGTAACAAATAGGATTATGTCTGCAATATCCCTGACACATGGGCTCAGACCAGTCAAGCTAAATTATGACAGAGCAATTTTGAAGTGTAAAGTCTGAAAGAAATAATTAGGAAACACCCAGCATCATCTAAAAGGGCAAACTGACAAAAACCTACTTCATCTCTTGAAATAATAATTTAGTATGTGGCAAAATGACAGTTGTACTGCCATCAAGGCATAGATGTGTACCATAAGAGCAGGTGAAAATGTTTCTCTAAGGAGACTGATGTCTACCCTGCAATCCTCATACGTTGTTCTGATGTAGACTCTCTCAATTCAACACTCACACACAGTAAAAACAGTCTGAAATGCATGTTTGGCTAAATTTAATGTAGTTTCCACTAAAGCTGAAAAATACTCTTACTTCAACTTGTGTTTCAAAGCAGTTTTAGAAACGACTGTTTCTAAAAAAAGCCACATGGCTGGCCATAGTAGTGGTTGGCTGTATTGGATTATGTAACCTAAAAATGTGTATTCTACTTCATCTGTTGAAAGCTGTTTTCTGGGAGATGTTTTTCCTTCTTTCACCCTTCCTGGGGGAGGGGGGCAGATGCCTTCTGATAATGGCCCAGCCACTAAAACCAGGTGGGGCAGTGTTTCTTATCTCTTTCAGCACCCCTCCATCCTCCAGGGGGACATCTTCTGATAATGGGCCATTAGGGCCCACCAATGACATGACACATTCCATCATCCCATTGTGAGATGCTCCACTCAGTGGTGGAGGAGCCAGCTGTTCCCACTTAGATAAAAACTGCGACTGAAGGACACGAGGTATCTGGTTTTTTCCACTGGATTTCTGGAGGAAGACTGGACCAATCTTGTCACCACTGGACCTTCTACAGAAACATCTCTACTCCACAGAACCACATCTGTTACTCCAGGAGGACTTTCCTGAACTGCTTCCAACACCCTGACCAGCAGGGTGCCAGGTTGTATCCCTGACTCTGTCAGGGTTTTTTCCAAGATTTTTGTTTGCTTCCTTGTTTTTTTGTTTGGGTTTTTTGGTGTTTTTGTTTGTTTGGTTGGTTGTTGTAGTTTTAATATTCCTAGTAAAGAACCGTTACTCCTATTCCCATATCTTTGCCTGAAAGCCCCTAATTGCAAAATTACAATAACTTAGAGGGAAGGGGGTTTCCGTTCTCCATTCCAAGGGTGGCTCTAGCTTTACTTGGCAGACAGTTGTCTTTCCAAACAAGAGATTGGCAAATCGCAGACAAAAGCATAATGGCAGTATGGGATACAATGTACTTGCATAAAAGAGGTCCTATTTACTAAGACACATTGTTATAAAAATTTTTTCCCTTCCCCCTTTTCCCTTCCCCCTTTTCCATTTCTTTCTTTTTATTTTCCTTTTCATTCTTCCCCACTTAAAGAAGCCTCAACTTTAAGACTTCATATGGAAATAAATCAATAGTTTAAATGCCAATAAAATCTAGTTTTGCCAGAAAGAAAATGATGGTAATTGCAGTGTGGTACACAGAACATCATCTTATGCTTGCTGAGAAATTTTTTAGTAATTCTCTTCATCTTTGCATTTACAATGTTTTTCTGTTATACAGAAAATCCAGATCCTTTCTTAGATCTGGTTGAAAGAGAATTTGATTCTTGCATTTCCCAGGTTTCATCCCAAAGTCTTCCTGGTATAAAGAGCAACAGTGCCACTGTCTTTGCTAAAAGCTTCAAGTTTCTGTCTGCCTTAAAAATATCCCAGAAATTTGTGTCTTGGGTTGGCACTGTTTGGTTTTTTAGTTACAGAGGAATGTGGAATGTTTTTCCAAGTCAGGACTTCAGAATTGCTTTAGAAAGAACAAGGACCTATCAGAAGACTTGTTTGGGATATTGGCATCTATTTTGACCACTAAGGATGTCAAATGTGACCTTGGGAAGTACCCATATAAGAACTCTGATTCCCTGCAGGTCGCTCTCTTGCTTCCAGGTCTGTCACCAGGTAACATTGTGGGCAGCAGAGGAGGGCCTGGCTCCGGCCCTGCTGCCCTTGCGTGGCCAGGCTGCATGCAGCCAGGCCTCCAGGAGCTGCTGCCCGCATGGGGAGCGGCCTGGGCCCACTGAACCCCCTTTTCCCCGGTTGCTGGCTGGGGAGAGGGGAGGCTGCAGCTCGGCAGTGCTGGCCACGTGTCCAGGGCTACAGCGGAAGGGGCCAAGCCTGGCTCAATAGCTGCTGGCAGCAGAGAAAGAAAGCCTGCAGCTTCATAACCACTCTGAGCTGAGCCACCTTAAATGAAACTGAGGATAGAAAGGAGGACATCCACCAGCCTCCCTCATCAGCACGGCTTTTCATCTCTACAGCTCTGCAGCCTGGGACAAAGAATCATCACATGGCCACTGCAGGCCTGGGCAGATTTAACCCTTTCCTGGCAACATGAAGCTTCTAAGGCCTAACCCTTCCCTGAGAGAGAGAAGAAAGAGACAGAGTGCACATAGAAAAGACGCCACAAGAAGTCAGTGGATCAAGAGTGAAAGAACTGATAATATTATTGGATAATGAGATCAAGGAAGTGGACATTTTAAACTGGACTTCTCTGGGATAAACTATAGAGAAATATAGACTGTTCCTTGTAACATCTTAATGTTGTTTGGGGGAATGCTGGTTCTAATCAAAATTGAGGACCGATATGATTGAGATTTAAGTGAGAATCTCAAAGCCCTTGCTCCTGGGTTAAAAGGAGGTCTCAGCCTTTGAGACAAAGATGATTTTAGAGAGAAAGTGATTTGAAGCCCTTGGCTCCTGAAGTAACAGGAGGTCTTTAATTCTTTTGAGATAGAGAGGATTTTAGAGATAGAAGAAGAGAACCCTTATTTTGTACTAGAAGAAGCATTCTTAAACAATACCCCAGATACACTGAGAGGCCTATGTGTAGCCAGGGGAAAGGCTGCTAATGGGTGGAACTGCACAATCTGCAAAAATTCCAGGCGGTTGCAGATTTGTGACATTGGGAACCACAAGACTGTTGTAGTCCTGTGGCGAATGTCTCCATGGTAAGATGGACTCCTCTCCCAAAGTGATGAGGATTATGTTTAAATGTAAAACTGACTGAAAATCACAAGTTTATGTTATGTCTGTCTTATGTTATTTTGTAAAAAGGTTTACAGGTAGAGGGAAGAGTGTTTTAGAGTTTCATTCCATTTTGGTTTTTCCCCAACTTCCTTTTTTCCATCCTTTTAGTGTGTGTTAATAAAACTCTTTGTTTATTTTTAAGCTTAAGTCTGCTTTTCTTTTTCTCTTAATCTTTCTCCCACAAAAAAGAATAAAACCCTAAGTCCACTACACTAAATTTAGCAACCAAAATTTAGCAAACGTGAAACCACTACAATTAGGCAATGATTTTTTTTCCTGACCCATTTAGAGATAATTTAAATTTGGATTAATTGGAAAACAGTAGATGACAACTTCCAGTTTCATCACTCAATAAGAAAAATTACTTTGTATTGTTTTTGATCCAGTGTCCATGTAATTAAATAGACTTCTATGTCCCTTTTCTGTGTTCATGTCTAAAACTAGAAGACACAAATGTTGCCAAACAATCTAAAAGGAAGATCCTGGCCTGATTTAACTACCAAGCCCACAGTTCTTTAAATCAAAATAAAATCTCCTGTCTGCAAAAACCAGTGTACCAGGATATGGCTGCGTATCACATCAGCCAAAGATAGTTACATTTTAATCTAAAATAAGTATTAAAATTCCATAAAACTACAACAAATGATTTTTTACCCTTCCTTAACTTCCAAATTTAAGTATAAATTTTTTAGGTTTACTTGATTAAATACAAGTTGAAACATTCAACCATGTATGTTCGTCAGGTCTCTAGGGAAACACAGCCACAGAAATTTAATGGCAGTGAACCAAAACATGATGAACTGAGGCAATTCAGTTTTATGTTCAAATCTTATTAATCAGTGTTGGAAACTGAAAAGACAAAAAAAACCATTGCTCCAGGTCATTGTAATTTAATGAGTAGTAGTCCTATTTAAAATATGTTACAGGCAGCAAGGTACCTGCTGGGAGAAAGCTGGTATACATGAACAGGTCAATATGTACTGCATCATTTGACCATTCAATAATCAATTCACCCTTGTTATGAGAAAATAAATACTAAAGTCCTAAAAGTTAATGTCTACAGAAAGCATTTACAAGGCTATTAAAGTATTAAAAGTTTTTAAGGGTTCTTATTTGTTGTTTGGTTTTGGGTTTTTTTAAGTCTTTGTGTTTTTAAGTCTTTGTGTGTTTTTAAGTCTTTGTGCTATATTTCACAGCAACACCCAGTTAGCACAAGCTGCTTGATTCTCAGATTCATCCTAGGCTTGAAGAATGAAGTTTTGATTCAAAGACTACTATTACTTTGTGTGAGGAAACCTGGGGATCAAGTAAAATTTTTCCAGTTTAAAGAATTTTAATGAAAACTGCTACAACTACTTTGCGGAGTATTTTGTTTGGTTTGGTTTTCTTAATCAATATCTTTTCTTTACAAGAATTCTCTTTGGATCTGATTCTTAAAAACAAAATAAATTGGCATCATGTTTTTAAAGTCAGCATCAGACACTCAAAAAGTATAATTTTAATTTTTTTTCAATTATTATTAAATTGTATGTTGGAAGAGTTCCTGTTCAGTGCATTTGGATTCTTTGTCTAAGCCTCAGCTCAACTGAGTCTGGATCTGAGGGAAAATTTGCTAACTACAGTCAGTGATTCTTTGTTGCAGGGCTCTCCTGGGTCTCTTTCTGACAGACTTCCCAGGAATAAAAATAAAAACTGTGTGGTGGTTTCAGGCAGATTTTGGGAGAAATCTTCCCCAGGGGCCCCCCTCCCCCAACCGGTTTGGGAAAAAGACTTCCTCAGAGAAAAGTGGAAAAAACCTGTTTATTAAACGGGCAAAGCACTCCCAGCACAATACCCGATGACAAGAGCTTCGTGCCACTTACGGAGGGATAAAAAATTTAAAGAAAGAAAGTCTCCTGTTGAAGATCATCACTGTGCTCCACCGCTCTGTCTTCACTGGCATTGGGAGAAGAGGAGATGTGCAGGGCTGGTCTTGGTGGGGTGCGTCCCCTGTAGAGGCACCTGGTGCTTCCCCCAGGTCGTTGGTCCAGAGAGGTTGGAACAGTTCTGAGGAGAGGGCAAAGAAGAAAAAAAGGAAGGAAAAAAATGAAAAAAAAAAAAGAAAAAGGAAAAAAAAAAAAGAAAAAAGAAAAAAGCTTTAGCTATTCTACAGCGTCTAACTACGCTAGCGCTAAACTAACTAACTGCCGGGAAAAAAAAAACAACAGAGCTTCTTTTGTCTTGCAGTGTTCCAACTCCCCCGCTTCAAGGTCACTCCGATGAGCAGAGTTTTCCTGGGGAAAAACAAACCGTGCTTGCTCTCCCCCCTGCACCTAGCAGATGACTGGGGATACACAGTCACCCCAGGACAAACTGCAAGGACATGCAATACGGAAATGGCCTGAAAACCTTTGTGATCCAAATGTCTTACATAGGTTTCTGACAATGCTTTGCAATAACCTTTATTAACACAAAAAAATATGGACTGTGTCCATTTTTAAATTGTGCAAGCCTTGCTGCTACAAGAACAGAAAAATATTGTAGCTAGTATAGAGACAAACTTTAAGTGATGTTCATACCACACACTTCAATTTCAAAGGTGTTCACACTTTGAACACCTAATTTTGATCTTGTGCATGAGTTTCAGGACACTGACAAAGACCAGCATTTCAGCTATAGCATTAATCTATCTGAGATACCCAGATCCAGACTTTCATTTGTTATTTAAGTTTTAATAACCAAAATATTTTGTGATGCTTATGCTAGCACTTCCAAAAGGGATGATTGAACTACCTCTTCATGTGGCATCAAGAAAGTACTTGTAACAGATTTAAACTTTCATAGCCAAAATCACAAATATTAAACTGTTAATTTCAGATGTTCCAGCTTATCCTTCCGACAACTAGTTGCTAATAGTGTTTTGATGGGTATATTGTAGTAGAATAATTCCCTTCCTAAATGGTTAATATTACAATTTTTTCTGAACTGGCTTTTGGAAGGTCATCTCTGATAGTTTTACTCTCAGTCCACTTCTCAGTATGTTTTTGGTTTTGGTTTTTTTTTTCCTATCTTTATCAGTGTTGCTGCAGTCTGTCAGGAAAACAACATAAACCTGCAGTAGCAGAGGTTTTTCTGCAGAAGGATTTTTGTTCTCTCATTTTGAATGTGGAAGAAGCCTTTCATATACTTATAATTTTGTTCCCAGACTAATGCGTGCCAGGTATATCCCAATCCTGACAGCCCATTTACTGGGACAAGAAAAGACTTATTTCAGTGACCTGTTACCAATCACTGGCAGACAGAACAGCTTTGAGACTTACTTTATTTTCCCTATGGAGGACAAACCAAGTTTTCACTGTCTTTTTGATTGAAAGCAAATGTGGAATTAAGTCTATCACAAGTAAGATTTAGGTTTATATGTTGACAGCATATCCTTTTAGAGTCTCCTGCTACCCTATGGCAAAATATTTATAGAATCCAAGAAGGTACTAATCATTGTACAATCCTTATTTCTTTTAGGCTTCTCTTCTCCTTAAAATTCCTTAATGTTCTACTCTACCTTTATAAGTTTCATACTGAATCTCAACAGACCAGGAAAACAGCTGTTCTTTTCTACCCTGTACTTCTACTCAAGTTAATTAAGTTCTTTCTCATAACCAAAACCTGAAGAGAGCTAAATTCAATTAATTAATTAATTAAAAATGAATTAATCAATTAATTAAAAATTAATTAGAGAGCTACTTTAATTCTTCTCTGCATCATGTTTCATTGTAATTTGC
>JANEHK010000022.1:8015134-8075496 GCA_025960845.1 Tachycineta bicolor | reverse complement strand
ATTTTTTTTTTTTTTTTTTAATTGTTTGTTTGTTGGGGGGGTGGAGGGTTTTGTTGTTTGTTTGTGTTTGTTTGTTTGGGGGGGTGGGTGGGTGGGCGTGGGGGGTGGGCCGTCAATGTGCATGTGCTGATGTCAGTATTACCTCTGTGCATGCAAAGATCAAGATTCTTTTTTGAACCCTAAGGAGAGACTCCACTTATTCTCATCAGACAGAATGTCCAAATGCATTAATGAAAATTATCAACTGCTACAAATTTTTGATCCTCAACCATTCATAAGACTCTATAAATCTGGGGAAACCTGGAGGCTTACATATATATTTCATAGGTTGAAGCTTGAATCCTCAGTCTCCCTATAGGGTGGTGAAAAGAGGTGTTAGTTTCAGATATAAACTCACTATGTAGGAATTCACCTTCATGCACAAAACATTTGCAAGATTTAAGTCTAATTTCAAGGATTTGCATAACATTTAAATGATAAATAGACCCCAGGATGTCCCTGATCAGGAAGATAGTTTCTAGTAAATATTTGCTACTTCCAAATCATTACTCAATATGACAACAAGAGTGACCTTTTTAAAAATTTGCTTCCACACATGCAAATTAAGCAAAGTTTTAGCAAAAAAGAGATGTGTGTGTCTTTGTTTGGGGCAAATTTGGGAAGGAACTTTCAAATGGAGTCTCTCTAGAGAACAGATTCAAGAGGCCCCTCCTCTAACTGGTTCAGGAAAAGATTTCCTTGGAGAAAAGTGGAAAAAAACTGCTTTAACCAGCGAAGTATTCACAAGTATAAAAAATGAATAATATTAAACAATAAAACCTCTTGCTGTTCTGAAGATGTGTCAAACTCAGAATTCCCATCTCTTTTGTGGTGTGTAGCTCGGCTCGCTCAGTCTCTTATCAGTCCCTTTTGCACTGGAAAATGCCACGTCCTGGGCCACAGGTGTGAGCTCATGGTCTTTTTTCTGAGTTTTCAGTCTAGAGTAGGGTTGATTAGTTCTAAGAAGAAGAAAAGCCACAGTCCAGGGAAATTCTCCGCTTCAGCTAGCTATAAAAAAAACAAACTAAAAAGTAAAGGAGAGCCCTCTCCCACTGTCCATGATTCAGACAACACCGTCTGTGAGATGGAATGCAGGGGAGCAAGTACAGTTTCTGAAAACAAACCTCACAATCCTTCTCTCCACCTTCGTTCTCAGAACCAGTCTTAAAGGTGAAGAACTTAATATCCAGCATAAACAGAACAGATGAATGGGGATACAAGCATCATAAAATCATCCTAAGACATAGTGTTAACTGGAAAAAAAGAAACTTTAGCACATCTATTTAATTGTGTTTAATGCATTCTAGTTAAGAAGAAACAGGATGAACTCCATGGGAAAATACAAGTTTTATTACTGTAAAATTAGAAAAGTCATAGATCTACAAATCTTTTCCAGAATTATGTGGAATATTATGTTTTTATCCAGAAACACACCTAGGAAGAATGTAAAAGTAATCTATATAAGTCTGAGAACTGGTGAGTGAAACACTCCCCCACCGCCACTATTATCATAAAAAATATGTTCCCATCTATCCATGAGTAAGAACCTGTGTTTCACAATGAGCCAGCAGATGCAGAAATACAGAAAAGTAATCAAGAATTTTTAAAGAGTCAATTAAGAAATAACATGCATTAAGAAAGGGATGATAATTTAAAAAATAGAAATTTTCCTCTCATAGACACATATTTTATACATTTTCTAGTCTCTTGGGCTAAAAAAAAAAAAAATCCAGTTTGTCAGCAGAACAGAAGACAAAATAATAACAGCAAAGTGGTGAAAGTATGATCCTTTTTATCCTTATGCCTCTGTAGCTTTTATTATGGATTTGGGTTGCTACTTGTGTACTTATGACTACTTATGTTTAGACTATTTTTTGTCAATTTCAGAAAGCAGAAATCTGAGGCACTAGTCTTGGCAGACAGACTAGAAGGTGTCATGTAGACAATTAACAGAACAGAATATTTATTTAAAGCAATAAATAATTAAATCCTCTACATGGGTGATGCTGAGGAGTCAGAAAGTGATGTAACAATAGTATTTCAAATTTAAAAGCTTAGACAGACTTTGGAGAATTTGGAATGATGTTACACCACTGTGGTTTTTGACTGAAGTTTTCTCACACACCAGAAAGCAGCACCATTGGACAAAACAAACCACCACCCCTCATAAGAGATTGTGTTTCATCTAGAGAAGATACACACACACACAAAAAACCCAAAAAATTCAGCTGTACCGCTTTAAAAGATAAATACAGAAAGGTGCAGACATTTCCGGAGATGTGTGGGCAAGGGCATCATCCCCTTAAAAAACATGTCAATATCCTTATAATACAGTTAACAAATTATTCATAACACATACCAGTATTTCTTCTGTGATTGTTTCTGATAGATACATATTTGAAGATGGAAAAAGCCGAAAAACTTCATGAGAAGTTCATCAGGTAGTTCATCCAAGACAACTTCTACAGATCAAGACTTCTTGAACTCTGAATGAGATTGTCAGTAATGCCAACACATTTTAAATTCAATTATCAACAGAAATTTGCACTTCAAAGTCAAAGAAACTAAAGACTTCAAATAAAGACATTCTTATCGCTTATTAGATTGCAATTCTGATCATTGATATTTCTCTGTATATTGGTACAGTCTTCAGTGAGTCTGTAACTTCCATTGATTCAGCCATACTCTTTCTCAAGTGTTCTCCAGAGTTTATTTGTTATTCATGGAAAGTACCTGGGCTTTAACAAAGATTTGCAGAGGAAAGAACTGTTCCCACTTTCTTTTGCCTTTTCACTTCCCACTTTTTCACTTGAACCACATGAAAATACCACAGGAAAGGTCTCAATTTCAGCACCAAATGCACCTCAGTAGCAGCAGCATTTAACTGCTTTTTGTAGCAATTAGCAATCAATGTAGTTATTCTCCAGAGAATATAACACTAGTGAACAAAACTTTTGTGTCCTCTGGTGCTTTTCTCTATAAAACCTGGCACAAGCCATCAGTTTAAACAAACAAACAAACAAACAAACAAACAAACACCTCATTTGTTCCCATACACAAATTTCTGTGTGTTTAAATTCCAGCTTGCCTTTTGAGACAGCCACTTGTCTTGTTTTGAAAGACAGGTGTGTGCCAAGGAAGGTGGGAACCTCCCTTGAAATGCACAATACAACACCCTTCCCTCCAAATTATTATAACTTTGAAATTAAGGGTCTTTCAGGCAAAGATATTTGAAAAGAAGTAATAGTGCTTTACTATGTGTGTGTGTTACAAGGCAAACAAACAACAACAATGGCACCAACAACAAATGAAAGAAAGAATAAACCAGAAAACCCAATGAAGAACCTCTTCCCGCTGCTTTCCCCTTGGTGCAGTTCCGCTCACAGCCGGTAGGGGCGCTGGTGGCCCCCCGCGGGCAGGGCAGGTGCAGTGATTCTCCTGCCCTGCAGGAGGCGCTGTGGCGCGAGTTCCACTCTCCTCGGCTGGCCGAAGGGATGGAGAAGGGGCTTCATTTATGAACCCCAAGGGGCAGCCGGCCCCTTGAATAGCAAAAGGAGGTGTAGCAGGGACCTTAGAACCAGGAAACTGGAACGGCAGGGAGGAGTAAAGTCCCGGAGTAGTACACGAGATGTATCAGAAACTCCACAGTTGTAGCTGGAACCGGGACATGCAGGCAGGGGTTGAAGGACTTCAGTGTAGTAAAAAGCCCTGGAGCAGTGGCACAGGCACAGGATGGGCTGGCAGCAGCAGCCCAGCTCCTAAACAGGGCAGGGAGATGCTCCCTGGAAGGAGGAAAGGGCTGCGGGATCCCCTGAGGCACCCCAGCAGAATGTGAAGCGTCATTTGGTGAGGCAGGGTGTTAATACGGTCCCAGTGCAGCAGCTACTCTTAGGAGCACAGCTCCTCTCATGGTAGAAGAAAGGCAGCAGAAGACGAAACCCCACAGTGGTGGCAAATTCTTTCCACAGCAACTGCCGCCTCCTCCCCCCTCCGAATGCGGAGAGTGCAAGAGAACAAGGAGCTGCACCCAGCTTCCTTTTCCCCAGCCCGATTCTCATGGTATCTCTGCTTCTCCACCTCCCAAGTAGAGTAGCCAGATGGACCCTTCCCCTGAGCTGGGGCCACTTCTTTTGGATCTCTTAAGTACCCAGTCACTATTGTCTCCTAGCAACACATATGAGGAAAAAATTCTTTGAGAGAAAGAAACAAAAGAAAGATTCCTAAACCCCAACGGCACTACAATTAGCTAATTAAGGGCTAAATTAGGATTATTGTAGGTGCAAAATAGAAAAGAGACACTAAAGAAGCGTTGCCTCAAGGCTTTCAGTCTGCCAGAGGTTGCAGCAATAATAATGCCCTCAGGCACACTTGCAGGGATGCAGGGCTACCTTGTGACACTCGGTGCATTTTATTCCAAGCGGTATGAATTTGATTAGGCCTCTAAGGACTGTTTGATAGACCACTGACAACTGAATGTGGTCTTTCTCATATTCAGAGAGCATAATGGGCAGAAGAAACCCAAAATCTTTTTCAATTCTGTGTAAATGAAAAACATAAGAGAATAATGGGGAGGGGAAGGAAAACACAAGAGTGCTCACTGTGTCATTACAATAGCAGGACAATCTGCACAGTGACAGCCAAGGAGGTGAGACCCTGCACACGAAGTCAAATGTCTGCCTGTTTACTCCGTATTGGAAAGAAAAAGACAGGCTTACTTTTTCTGGTTGGAAAAAAGAGCATGAATGAGGTCCTTGTGCAGATATGAATAACAATATAATAGTGTATTCATTTTCACCCCAGAGATATAAGAAAAATAATTTTACATTGACTTGTGCTTTGTATACATGATTTCCTACAAGTCTAGAAAGCTGTATGAAAATGGGAGAACTGATAAAATTCCACCATTTCCAATCGTGGAACTCCAATCATGGAACCATTTTCAGTCTCTGTGGATATTCAGTAAATAGCCTCATTTCACATACTCTAAAACCATTTGAGATCAAATGCAATTACGGATTCTAAGTTGTTGGGTTTTTTTTGTTTTGTTTTTGTTTTTTGTTTGGTTTTTTTTTGTTTTTGTTTTTGTTTTTTTTTTAATGCTATAGGCTTCTTGATACTTCACCAGAATTTATGAATTTATTTTCTTACAATTTAGTTACCATTTATTGTGGCTGAAAGGGATGTGTGATTTATCTGACTAGGATAAGGGACTTAAAACAGGATTCTCCTCAGCCTGTAGTGGCATATGACTTCATTTAAACCACAGTGATTTCTAATTGAAAAACAGAATCACAGCTTTGAAGATCTTTAATTTGACATTTCTTTCATTGTGGGTGCTGAACTATGCAAATGTAGTTATTCTGAAATTGGTAATTTGATTTTACTTCTATAGTGTAATAGGAGAGATACAGGTTTTGAAATCGGCAGAATAATACCAGACCTAACCACATGATTTCACACAAAATTTCCTAGTAAGCTGCTTCTGTATAGAATTGATGGGTATATCTGAGGATACTGGCATTCAAAAATATTTGTATTTAATATAAATTTGTCTGGAATAGATCTATCAACATCTTGTTGTAAGCATTTGATAAATTAGATTAGCATTGTTTTTATTGGACACAAGAAGTGGTTTTCTGTGCGTTCCAGTTAGATCAAAATTACTCTGAAGTTTAAGTTTCTGAAATGAATAATAGTATTTAAGATTTTGATTACCATGTATTCTGACTATACCTTTCATATTGGAAGATGCAGAACAATTAATGAAATGTATCTTAATTGTCTTTATAAATACCTATTATTACCAGGTGCTAGCTGTATTTTCCACACATAAATACCTAAATGTGTGCTATGTACTTTGAACTGTATGTTCACTCTATGTACTATTTACGCTGCTTAGGTTTCTGTTCATTGGACTCCATTATTTTTTAGCAGCAGAACTATCAACAATTAGTATGTCACAGAAATATGTTTTCTTAAAACCTCTGATAGTATTTGGCATTTGTAAATATTGTAGAGTCTTAACCAAAGCATATGTAGGGACCAGTTAAGCATCAGTCAGTGGGTAAACAATTCTATTATGCATCACTTTTTTGTCTTGAGGTCTATTCCTCTCTTTTCCTTCATTATTTTTATTGTTGCTATTATTATAATGATTTACTTTATTTCAATGATTAAGCTGTTCTTATTTCAAGGCTCAGGCTTTAGCTTTTTTTGATTCTCCTTCTCATCCAACCAGGGCTGGAGGAGAGAGGAGTGAGAGCAGCTGCACTGAACTTAGTTGTTGGCTGGGATTAAACCATGTGCTCTATTAGAAAAGGCTACACACTTAAAATGCCGTATAAATTGTGAGTTATGACAATATAACATATAAATAATTTGTGTTGTTTGATACCACCAGATATTACTGAAAATTGTAACATACAAAAATGATTTAACATTCGTTAATAAAAATAGCATATACTGTTAGACTAAGTCAGCTAGAATGAAACTAAGGGGGCAATAAATCTAAATGCTTCAGTGTATAAAATAATTACTAAGTATTTCAGAAGGAAGTTTAATCCCCTGTATAGATGCATTGAACAATAGGGAATATAACAGATATATTACATTCTTCAGAAAAACCTTATGTGGAACTCATAGAGACAATACACTTAGACAGGAAAGCTATTGCTTCATTTCCATACAAAAAGTAATTAAGATACTTAGGAAACAGATAAAAAAAATTATGTAATTTTGCCAATTCCAGAATGTTCAAAAATTCTAGCCTGATATTTTTCAAGGGTAAATTAATCTTTACAGAAACAATAAGTCAAGTCTCTGCAATAATTTATTACCACTTTCATTTTTTATGTGTTTTATTTAAATTTGACCACACATTAATGTTATCCATTTTAGGTAAAACTCTGAGGCAAAGCCACAATGGTGATCAAATAAGTCAGAACCAAAGCTTTCCCCATCCCAGCTGTGAAGTAACTAATTACCAGTCTAGTATTTTTGCAGAAGAAAAGTATGTAACATAGTCTTTGAAGTACCTAACTCCACCTTGTAAACCACAACGGTGTATGGTTATTTTTTAATTATGAGATACCCCTTTCGCTCACAGCAGCTTCACTCATCTATCAATACAAGTATACACATGGCAAGGGAGGAAGGAAGATGAAGAATAGATCTAAAGTGGAGAGTTAAAATTGCATTAGGATTCATCCACCAATAAAATCCGAGACACATTTGTCACGACTTCTTAATGAAACCACAAAGCATTTTTCTTGAACTGCAAACTGAAATTGTCAATTAGAAAAACCCAAACTAATACAGCCCACCAAGAACATTCTGGGCTGGGTTTTTTTATTGTTATTGTTTTAAAGAAAGTGCTGCACAGAATGTGGGATAGCACTACAGCAATACTGGACACCCACAGCAGATTAAAGATTGTTACAGAGCAGCTTTGATTATATGTTTGATTATATATATAATAAATATAATAAACCAGCACAATAAATACCATGAGCTCATACAGTAATTCACCACATACTTAAAAATTTCTATCTTTAGGAATATTTCAACATATTCAACAAAATTAAGCATTTCTTTCTTGGAATAGTAGTTATCAAATATTAATGAGGGAGGGATTTTATCCATCAAATCATTCTGATTATAATCTTACAATCCAGTCTCTCACAGAAAATTAGTACAATATGTGGCTTTTTTAAAGGTTAATCTAGCTGAGAAAATTGTTCCCATAAAATTCTTGGCAATTTGCATCTCATTTATAAGTGGCAGCTCTTCTACTGTTCAGTTCTGCCAGGCCAAAGCCTGGCCTATGCTATGGAATCTGCTACTCCATCTTGGGCAGATGATCAACAACATGACCCCACTACGAAAATGTGAGGAAATGACGATAGCATGCTTTCCTCTTTCTTCATCTCTTCTGCCAGAGGTCACAGAGATTAGATGTGTCAGTTTACTGAGAGATCTGGTTATTGCAAGACTATACTGCAAAGTTTTATAATGCATCAATTGTGAGTATTACAGCAGGATGACATAGTCAAACACATGACCTCTGTGTCAAGAAAAAAAGAAAATATAAATTTAGACTTCCCAACATGAAAAGTCAAGAGGATCAATCTGATGTCCTAAGATATACTTTGGCATGAAAGCATAGAAGTACCTCCATAAATTTCTACATACCATGATTCACAACTATCAGCATTTACAGAAGAGATTTCTAGGTTTTAGAAGATGATTTAAAAAAAAAATCCTATCATTTAACAGTGACCTCTATTAAATGCAGTTTTGTGATTCTTCTGTATTCTGGTTTGTTAAGCCTTTAATGTCCTTGTTTGCTCCCAGCTTGTTCCATTTGACTTTACAACTGTTTGATCTGCTTTGCGTCTTTTTTTGTGGGTTTTAGTTTTGGGGTTTTTTTCCCCCTGTGGTTCCTTCCAATTCTTCTTGATTTGTAGTTCTGGATGCCTTCCCATTACCCTCATATTCACTAGATTTTCAGGTTATTTCAAGGAAGAATGATTTCAAATATATCTTGTTCTACTCTAAGCACACCAAGAGGTAAATTTTCAGTAAAATGCAGTCATTTAGATGCACAACACTTATTAACATTAATGGGACCCATGCAGCTAAATTCATTCAGACCATTCTGAAAACAAAACCACAGCTCTTCTCATAAATGAAAATTTCATAAGGATGTTTTGCCCAAGAACTCAGTGGCCACACATAACTACTAAGAAAGCAACAGGGCGCTCAAGGTCCCTAATTGCTGACTACACAACATAAATAAGTCTATGACACTCTAAATGCTCTGTTCTACCAAGTGCAGAATCTTAGAAAAGACTATATATATCCTTTATGAAGACACTTCAAAGCACTACATGACTTCAAACAAATACAGATAACACAGAGAAACACTGTAGCACAAAATTTTATATATTTTAGGGCAATTTTTCTTACTTAAATCCTGAACTAAAAAAGTGATCTCTTTGGTTGAACAATGTCTGAACAAACCCCTTCATGCTGAGCCAACCCAGTATGAATAAACACATCAGAATCAGTTTTGCCTACACTTAACCATATCACATCGTAATCTTCAAAATTTGGATACTGAGCATTGGAAGAAAAGTGCCTCCCACCCACACTTTTTCCCTGATTATTCTATGTATCAGTTAAATTACATGACATTAAATAGTAATTTTGAACTCCAGTTAATTAAGAAATAGCATTTTAACCTTCACTTGAGGTTTGGGGTTTTTTAATGTCTCAAGGAAATATGCATGTACCTAAAAGGCCACTGCTAATTAAGATTTTCAAATAATTTATCTTAAAGATTTATTTTTCTTCAATGCCTTAAATCTATTTCAGTTAAATAGGTCAGACTCTATAAGAATCTGTTACTCAATCCTATTGCTACCCTGCTTCTAATTTCCATGCTAAAGCCCAAAAATAATCCAGTTGCAGAAAGAAAATTTAATAATGGCTCAGGTTTTCTTTTTTTCAGTTCCACACTAAATTTGATATAATTGCTGCATCATATAGTGAATTGTCTAAAATATAATCTTTAGGGATACTGATCTTCCTAAAAAGCCAAAAATAAAAAAAAGGAAACCCACATAAACACATTTAACAGAAGCATATCCATATCTAATTCATTACACACTACACATTTTCTGCAATAGTGATTACTTCCAAAACTTCAGCTGAAAAAAGAGGAATTCTTCTTCCCTGCTTAGTTCCATCAGACTTCCCTATGAAGTGCAGAGATAAACGAGAAGCCAGACCCAATGCTTCTTGTTAGAAATAGCAGCACTTCAGAAGTACAGGAAATATTAAAGACTCAGCATGGGCATTATACATCCACTTTTGTTTTTGCCATATGTCCTCCACTTCTTACATGCTCAAAACTAAAGGACTCAGTAGCCACTGAGGTTGTGTCTGAAATTGGTAAGAATTTGCAACTCTTCACTTCCCTGCCCATCCACATACTTGTCTGAATTATTTTAAAAAAAAAAAATCAATGAACAAAGTGTTTCAGCATCGTTGAGATGAATATACAATAGTCCTGTTAGTTGGTGTTAGTAAGGATTCATCTCTCCACTACTATCAGTTTGGTTTGTTTTATTAAATTTCTAATGTGGTTTGTGAACTCTTATAATAGCCTTGATGAGAGCCTTTTTCACAAAGCATTTTCCATATTCAAACTTTGAGGTTTAAATAAATTATTAACCTCCTAGGTTATTCATTTATATACTAGCCGTCTCATCAGGTTCTAAAAACACATGAGGCCCAGACTCACAGCTAGTATAGTTTTTTTGAATGGACACAGCCTAGTCCAGCTCCCTACGTCTCTATAGTCAAAACCAGCCATCCCAAATTTAACTTCTAACTAAATTACGCTTTGTAAGGTGATCATACATTCTGTATGATGCAACACTTTTTTAAAAAATGCAGCTCTCTTGTTCTATGTGAAAAGTGGGCAGTCAGCACTTTACCTGAATTTTTGCTCAATTTGAACTTGTTTTCAACTCCCTATTTATATATTCCCAGTGCTGTGGCAAAAACAATGACAACAGCAGTCTAAAACTCTATTTTCCATTCTCTCACTGTTCAGGTTGAATTTAGAACAACTGAATGTTCTGATAAAGTATAAAAGAATGAATGTTTAAGTGCTTGACCTAAACCTCAGCAGGTATGTCCGGGAAATACTGTGGAAAGTTTGAAAAGTACATGTTTAGCTGGCACTAGCAACATATAATTTCAAATTCCAGAATCTCTAGGCAGAAAGATGACTAGGCAGAGTGCACCAGAGAGTGTTTTGGAACTTCCATCATTCTGATGCGTATGAAAGCCTGGACCAAATCTGTACCTCAAGGAAATATTTCAGTGAGATCACAAATGGAGAAAGAGTTTTGTGGTACACTAGAAGTAATGAAAAAGTACAGAACAGAAACAATATATTTCACAAACAGAAATAAATTATGCAGAATATAGATTTTAAAATTTACTTCCCCAGATTTCTCAACTGATACACTCTCCTTTTAAATATTTCTACTTCCTATCCCCCTCCAACTCTCCACCCCAACATCCTTCTGATACAGTCAACAGAACATTCGATGAACAATGATTTGTGGAAAGAGTGAAGTTTTCTATATCTAAAACCACAAGAATAAAGGGTACAAATCTGATTTTTTTGCATGTGTATATAATGTAGGTCTCCCAAGAACCAGGAGTTTCCATTATCTGGGCACAGGTTGTTATCATATTAATAGGTCTTAATGAGCTTAATTTGGCATTGTAATTTCAAGGCCAACACTGCAAAAAATTGTAATGAGGCATGCGCCACATGCACTGTATCTGACCTTTTTGACAACATTTCTCCTTGTGCCCACAGAGTTCCAAAAGCAAAAACCACTAATGATTTAAAACACAGCATGTTGATTTATCATCAGTTAACTTGATCTTGTATAGTCTGATGATTATCAAAAATATGAAGTGCAATGAAAAGCTAACACCTTCACTGCTACTGCAGATTTGGTTTGTTGTTTTTTGAGTTTCTTTAAGATAGCCACACAGAATTCCATGATTATTCACAATGACATTTTTAATCCATTTTGTATACTTTGTACATGTGGCCTCTCAAAGTAAAAAGCATTTAAAGTGCTCATCTGGTGATGGCAATGCCACAAATTATTTTTATGGATAAAGTAACTGTGACAAGAAACTTTTCCCACTTACTTCCACTTGTGGATAGTATTAAGAGGCTCAGCTCCCCAGAACCCCTTTCTGTCCCTGCAGGCAAACCCATGCATTCAGACCCATTATGCTGATTCCCTCAGGCTTGTAAATCTCTTTGAGACTGCCACATTAAGCACACTAGAAGAACTGGAAGAGTCCATGCAATGCTTTAAGCAGAAGGAGCCATTATGACACATTTTCTTTCAGCACCTTCACTTTTCTTATAGTTCTTAAACTTTGCTGCTCACAAAGGCAAAGAAATGGGAGCAAAAGTATCATGGGTTAGTGCAGTTTGGTTTTTTAGTTATAAAATAATGTAAAATAATTCTCCATGTCAGGACCTGGGAATTGCTTTAGAAGAGACAGAGACCTATCAGAGAGTTAGTTGGAATATTATCATCTGTTCTGACCACTGAAATTGTTAGCTGCGACTTTGGGAAGTACCATATAAAACCCCAGGAATTTCCTGTAGGTAGGTCCTTTTTTCTTCTTCCTTTGGCCAGAGAGAGACAGGTAACATCGAGCTGGACCTGCTGCTCCCCCCTTTTTGCGGGGGGGAGCTGGCCTGAGGCCTGACCAGATTCCATCGGCTCCCAGGTGAAGCAGGGGGAGGAGAGGTTGCTGCTTTACAACATCTTCAGACTTCTCTGAAGCAGGGAGAGATCTCTGCTGGGCCCCTGATAAGAGCTATGGGCACCAACTGGGTCAAAGCCACCCCGATTTACACCGAGGGGCGGGCTGAGGAGGCATTTATGATCCCGCCTGGGGGGTTTTTTTGTGATTCCGGACTGCCCAGGTGCTCCAATCTCTGATGTTTCTGTGAGTTCTTCCTCCCTCATCAGCTCGGCCTTGAACATCTAACACTACAGAGGGAGAGACAAAGACTGAACAGATTTAACGCTTTCTTAGCAACATGAAGCTTCCAGAGCTTGGCCCTTCTCTGAGAGAGTAAGGAATGACAGAGTGAACATAAAGAACAGGATGAACTCAGTAAAGCAAGAGTGAAAAGGTTATTGAGACAGAAGGCTGAAGAGTTGGTCGTTCTATTCTTACTCAAGCCATGGAAATGAACTCTGTATTTAAGTAATTCCTTTAGATCATGAGAAAGATATACATTTGGGGAGATGATTGTTTTAATTCATGTGTAGATTTAAGCAAAGGTGTTTGTAATGAACTAAGTAATATCCTATAAGATGCTTGAACAGAGATAAAGATGAGAAGCCCCCTGCACCAGTGCAGAAGTGAGAAGATATCTCTGTACCTTGAAGTGAAGAATCCTTTGCTTTGGAGTTATTCATCTTTAAAAGGTGACACCCCAGCATGCAAAAGTCTAAGATCCATGACCCATAAGCAGCTTGGGAACCTGCTAATGGGAGGAATCACAAAGGCAAGTTTCTCTGGGCAGTTGTTTTTGTGACAGTTTAAAACCCACAAGAGAACTGTTCTAAGTTGTCGGTGGGATCCATGACTCTAAAAGATACTCTTCCCCTAATGAATTGATGAAAGACTATTATCAGGTAGTGAAACTGACTGAAAATTACAAGTTTTGTCTCTTTATGTTGTTTTGTAAGAAAGTGAACAGTTTGTAAGGGGAGGGAAGAGTGTTTTTGAAGTTTCATTCTGTTTTAAGTTTTTTTCATCTTTCTTTTTTTCTATTCTTTTAGTGTGTGTTAATAAAACTATTTGTTTATTTTAAGGTTGAGCCTGCTTTGTTTTTCTCCTAGTCTCTCTCCCACAAGAAGAGTAAGTACCAAGACCAAAATTTAGTGAACGTGAAACCACTACAAAAAGACAAAGAAAATCCTTATCATCAATAAAGCTGAAGGTAAGACAATGAGTGAAAGTCCTCAGACCTTTCAGAATCACTGCTGCAAGGACATAGCAAAGGCCCAAGAGCAGAAGTCCCTTAGCAGGCAGCGGCTGTCTGTGAACCATTTTGCAAGTATCCAGATAAGAAAAGGAATCACCAAGTTGCAGAGGAAAAGCAATTCCAACTGGAAATTTTTGGACCCCAATGCCAGAACTTCCCATTTATTCCTCAGACCTTGTTGCTTCGAAATGGATCAGGTGCTGATCCTGCTACCTCTGAAGTGATTCTAGAATCCATGTTATTAAATTATTGTCCTTGCTTTTTGCATGAAGAAACTCAGGCAATATCAGGTATCATGCGATACTAAGGTAAAGAATACAGGGAGGATGTTTTCATCTTAGCAGTTAGCTACTGGTCTCCAGTCTTGCAAGAAAGAAGCCTGATCAGATAGTAATAGAATAAATTTTTATCAATAGCTGTTTTATTTGAATGTTGCACATCATTCTGTTGCTACACATTTTTTCTGCCGAGTCACATAGACCTCATATTACTCACTGTAAGAATTTAGCTCAGTATGTAAGAAACATAGTTCAGTAATGAAACTGTAAATAAGTACCATCCATCATGGTTTCTCCTAATGCTTTAAAATTGTTTATGTGACCCCATCTGTGCCTGCTATTCCATCCTACCTCCTGAATGTTCTTGGTAGCAGCAAAATAACTTAATTACAGTATGTCTAAAATTTCAAAATTGAATATAGTACACATAAACAATTGATATTTAGCTTCTGTCTTCCTTATTACCCATTCTTAACAACTGAGGATTATTGGAAGAGAGATGTCAGGGGAAAGTGGGTGGTAAGAGGGAGTGTGTCATAGACTGGATCCAAGTTATTACCCCACAAGCAGTCACAAACATTTTCATATCTAAATCATTGTTTCCTCTTTACTTTTCTTTGCTTAGTCCTTCATCACACAAGAAATAATAGAATAAATTAATTTGATAAATTCTGTAAAAAGCAATATATTGTGAAATACTTAATGCAGAGATTATGAATGTCAAGTTTCATGACCTAGGACAACCATAAAAACAACCATGATGAAAGAAAAGCAGGAAGAAGAAAAATAAAACTGAAACAGCAATGGTCTGGGCATAGAAGATGATTTCTGTCTAAAAAGGAGGGTACAACTACCAGGAAGATATGAATACTGTATAAACAGTAGTTGTAGGAATTAAAAATAGTTTTTGAAAATTAACAAGAAACAGTTAAAAGTTGCTGAAAAGGTTAGAAAACATCTAGTTCAGAGTTCTGTTGAACCTCAGCAAAATTTTGCAAGCACATCACCTTCATCATATTCAAGTCAGCCGGCAGAGGCAACTGTAGAGTATTGGAGAGTGGAATCCTGGTCAAGCAGGAGACAAAGCCAGCAAGACAAAACCACGTAGGGTTTTTTCCATCTTGATTTCTCCATGACCATACAGTGCAACAGTTTAGACATTTAGAAAGCCAAGCAAAACAAAACTTAACTGAAGTTAAATTGGCCTTCATCCTGAGTTTCAGAAACACACAAATGAAAGATATTTGCAAAAGTGATGTAAGCAAACTGCACTGTTTAATTTGGTTATTTAAGGGATTAATCTTTGATGTTAAACAGCTCTGATTACTCATTATTATTCTTTTCTGAGTCTATCTTATTAATTAGAGTTTGTTGGTCTATTCAAAGGCTTATAGCAAATAGATTGATGAGATTTAAAATTTTGAAACTTGAAGCAGATTTTTTGCTTCTCAGCAAAAGTCAATATTTCATGCAAGTAAAACTAAACATTTTAAATAGTATTTTTCTTTTGTCCCCTGAAGAAGAATGAGGATTGCCTATTAAGACTTCTATAGAATATGCCTTTTGCATGGCATTTTCACACTAATGCATTTTCAAATCCCTTAATTTTTTAACACAAGAAAGAATGAATAATTAAGAAACACATTTAACATTTACTATTACATACCTGCCAGCAACTCAGTACTTTAATTAAAAATCACAGGAGAATGTACAGAAAGGCAACCTTACAACATGGATGTATTTGTTTATATCCATTCTTAACAGCATTTAAAAACAGATGAGTAAATTAAAAATAATGCAACACTCTCATTCTGTTTGAGATCTGTCCCTTTAAGAAAAAAGTTTATTGTATTGAACACAAAATAAAATCAGGAGTGTTTCAGTTAAAAATGCAGTGTGTATCATATGAAATTTGGTATTACATGGAACATACTCAAACATCAATTATGAGGACAGACTAGAAGACCATAATTTTGGTGTCATGTCTTGGGATGTGGTTTAACATCTCAAGGTTGTACAGATTAGACAGTGTACTAAATGTGGAAAGAAGTTCACTTGAGAGAACTGGGTTGGGCAATGAAAGAAAAAGGAAGAGAATAATGAAGAGGAAGGAAAGCATAATAAACAATGGGGGTAGATGCAGAGAAACTGAGGTTGAGTAAGATCTGTATGGTATGAAAAAAAAAATTGCAAAAGACATAGAGACATCTTACGAAATAAAGAAAAGTTTTACAAATTGAAGTTATAAATTAAACTAGAACTTCAGTCCAAACACACAAGTGAAAAAGAACAGAGGGAATCAATATTCTCTTCTTACCAGAAAGGGAAAAGGCATATCATCTTTTTGTCCCTAGAAAAGTCTGCTGTTGGGAAGCATGTGAAGCCCTAAAACTCTGCTTATCTACCTGCTGAGCTAGCCGCAGTTTGAGTATTCTTTTGCAGTAAATTCTTAGTAGATAATTGCAGGCAAAAACCTCTTCTGCTTGTGGAAGTCTGGCTTGGAAGTGTAGCTTACTGCTTGGATAAGCAATTTATATATGGTGACATAATACAATTAAGTGGAGTCTGTGAAAAATGTAGTGGAAGCTGGTAACGAGCAGCATGCTACTTACCTTCTTTGGTAAAACAATACTTTTAGCAGCGTAACTAAGAGAAGGCTTTCATTTATGTGGCATGATATAAAGATTTTCTCAACACTGGTTTAGTCTGGCTACATTGCTCATATAGACGAAATCTGTGAAGATGTTATGTGAATCACACCAAAAAAACCAAAAAGAGTGATAAACTCTTACATAGCTTCATACAGGGGATTAAAAGAAAGGAAATATTTTTGAAGGGCCTTATTTCTTCTGCCTAATCCATGCCTTCACAAGTGTCCAAAATTATCATGATTAAGAGACCTCCTCAAAAGGGCAAAACTTGTTCTAAAAACAGCTATAGAATTCTTTAAAATAAGTATATCTATCTATCTATCTATCTATACATATATATTCAATTACTCATTCTGCATACTGAGCCTTATGTTCCTCACTTGTAAGTTCCTAGTCCTGATTGCTGCCAAAATAGCAGGCTTTCAATCTCTCCATGCCTAAGCATGTATCTCAGGCCAGACAAAGGTGTTCACAAAATTTCACAATATTAGAGTGCATGCCACTATATGGGAAGAAGTCAGAGTTTTCCTTACCAGCTTTGCAGACTAATTTTACAAGTTCAGATTTCTCTTTTATATTCCCCTATTTTCTTATCATTTAATCCATCAAGCAAAGGGAAAGAAAACATCAAATTTTGGGTGTCCTGAAAAATTAGAAATATAGCATTATATGAAATACATGCTGTCAATTTTACATAGACAGATAGATAGATATACTGCATAAAAATGCATTTATATATTTACATTGTATTGATTGATTGATTGATTGATTGATTCCTGTAGCACAGGCCCAAATGGAAAAGATGAAATATTCAGTAAAAGACAAGACATGGTCAAAATATAAGGGGGGGGGGGGGGGGGGAGCAGAATTGTTCATCTGTTACCTTTTATTTTTTGTATGATTGTTTATCAGATGGAGTGAAAATATTGGGCTGATTTCTGGTATTTTTACAAAACATATTTTCTTGAAAAACTGAATATTTCGAAAACCAGAACTACTGATTCTCTATCCATGACAGGACTATATCTCCAGAAAGGTAATTTAAAGGAATTTGCAGTTTTGAGCATGGTTTTTAGAAGAAGCTGTTGTCACAGTGACTGTTAACACAAATCTTGACTTTGCACTGAATAAGTAAACTAAAATGAAATTAAATGTAAAAGAAAGAGACAGAGAGAAAAAATGGGAGAAAAAGTCTGTTCATATTTTTCTGAGATTAACAAATTCATCTTACTAAAATAATGTCATCAATTGAGGCAGTCTTCTTTCTCAGTCAAAGAATATATAAAGCATGTGTCATATAAAGCTGGTATGCTAGCTACCCTTCTTCTGAGAGACAGCTGTAAAATCTGCCTTATGTAACAAGACATTGCTGTCTTATGTCACAATGCAGTGAACATTTACTGTTACACCAATGGGTATTTCAAAACTGTGATCCAAACTTCAAATCAAACAAAAAAAACCAAAACCAAAACAAAAACAAAGCAAAAATGAACAAACAAACAAACAAAAACAAAACAAAAACAAAAGCTCTCATTTTTTTTTTAACTAATCTGAAAAATATTTGTATTTTCCAAGTAAAAAAAAATCCATGGATTGTAATCAAATGGGAAAAAAAAAATTAATTTCCTCCTTTCATTGGTAACTCTGTTGCCAATGCACAGACTAAGATCATGAAGTGGGTGGCTGTGGAGGCAAATAACAAAGAAGGTTAACTCAGTATTAACAGAAAAAAAAGATCTGTGTATTTTAAAAAAACTCCAACTTCATTGATACTCTTCCACTTTTTTTTTTTTTTTTTTTTTTTTTTTTTTTTTTTTTTTTTTTTTTTTCCCCATGCAAATGCCCAAGCAACATATTCAGAACTTTTAATTAATGTAGAAAGTTGTTGATAATTCTATGCTAAGAACTGCCCTGGACCATGTAACAATTTGTTTGCCAAAGCTCATTTTCTCAGACATCTCCTGGCCAGCAACACAGGTGGAATTAAGGATTGCAGAGCTGTACACTATGTTTTATGTCCGCACACTACTGCTTCATTCCAACTGTGGCTACATGAAATAAATGCATTTACATAAAAATAGTTTTAAACAGAAAACCTGATGTAACATAACAGGTACATTTCTTGTTCATATCTAGGGATAACTAACTACCACTGCAAACATAGACACTAAAGCAGTGTCTTCATGTCCTCTGTAGGGACAGAAATAGTGTTTATGTTTTATGATACTGCAAAAGTAGTTACAATATCTGGACATATTTCACATTTAGTAGTAGGGAAGAACCAGTCTGGTCCTAAAATGTGATAGGTTCTGGCCATCTGTGTCACACTGTTCTGAGGCAAAGGGAAATGGTGTGAACACACCATTGAAACTGAGTTACTATGGCAAGCATCAGGCAGAAGTGACCAATGAATATATTGATATGTTATAATTTCCTCAGAAATCATCATCCTTTATTGATGGATCAGATCATATATCAGCTGCACAAGAAAGTACACCATAGCATCTCATGAAAATAATAGAGATGAGTGATTGTCCATGCAGAGAGAAAATTTGCTTTCTCACTTGTGTTACACTACCAGTGTGATACATGATGAGCCTCATGAACTACTGTGCAGCACATACCTGGAATATCAGCTACAGTTCTGCTTCTAATATAGAATCATTCTCCTGGTCCTCTCACTTCTTGTTCCATCTTTCCTAATAATCTTTGAATTTGGTCTTGTATCCAAGCAGTTCAACTCCTCATGTCTTCAAAATCTGTTTTCACATGAAACTCATCTAAAGTACATTTATTTCTTTAAATCTGTTCATATGTGAAGCTTTGACTGGCTATTAGCTTGATATATATGTACTACAATGGTGTAATTAGGAATAGCACACAATCATTTTGTGATACTAGGATGGTATAACCAGACAAAACTTCATATATATATATCACATATATAACAGTGTGATCACCAAATGAGCAGAGTAACATGGTTGACATTTAAAACAGGCAGCATCCAAGAAGTAAAAAGTTACCAAACAGAAGAAGCACGAGGAACTGCAAATTGGGAGGGCATTTTCCCAAATGCACAGAACACACAACCAGCTAGAAAACATTATATAATTTGGGCAACATCAGGAGAAGAAGAGAACCCCCTTCATGGAAACAGTTTAACAGTGTAAGAATCACAGTTTCAAGCAAGGAATAATACAGATAATGATAAAACCAATGCTCTCATGAAAGGCCTGTCAGGGCTGACTAATTTGACATTTGCAACTAAGAAGCCCTTGGGACCATAGCTGTCAGTACTAATTATATTGCAGCAGATCTGTGGGTTTGTATACCCATAGCTCTTTTAGAATACTGCTAAAGAATACTGAATGACTGCTAAAGACTAATAGCTTTATATATTACCATTTATGTATGATTTTTAAGAACCAACCACTAGGACAAAGTATATTATTAATGAATTAATCTAATAAAACATTAGCTTTAAAACATGAAATTGACCTGATTTGTCACTCATATAATCATCAAAGTGATCTCTTTGTGAGCTCTAATAGAGCTTATTTTCACAACAGTGGGACTATTTTATGCTTAATAGAAACACCCCTCACTTTCACATATTAATAGTTAAACAAAAAGGTGTAAGCATGCAGGTGATTTAACAACATACTCTTCAAACACCCTGCTAGAAGGATGCATATTATACATAATGATTCAATACACTAATGCACAGATTAGAAGACCATTTTGAAAGTCTTTTTCCAATGTAGCTGCACACCTTTGGCCCTCACATCTTCTTATTTTCCTAAGACTTTCTAGAATGTACCATTGAGTTCACTTCATTACCAATTGCCTGCCTTTATTGGAGTTGACTTCTTTTCTTCTTCTGGTACATATTTTATTGTACTTCAAGTCTTCCTACCAGTGGAGCTAGGATGTCAAACAAAGTACTAATAAAAACAAGCAGTAGGAGCTCTCTGTTGATATCTCTGCTACTCAGACTATGCCTGGACTCTTTCTTTCTCCTTTGCCAGTGAAAGTACTTACCTTGAAGAGAAAAAGAAGAATGAGCTTGTGTTGCTCTTCAAAGCTCATGTATGCTTGAAGTGAGAAGACTCCAGCAGTGACAATAACGTGGACCTTTAGAAAGTCACCAGCTGACCAGCAACAGCTTCAAAAGTCTTATCAAGGTTGCTGCCTGTGGAGATCTGGTACTGCAAGTGATGATGGACTTGGCAGAGGAAAATACTCAGCACGTCATTAAGAGGCCAAACTGCCAGTCTTCATATATTTGATTTACAATTTGCCCAGTGTTAATGTAGCAGAGAAATCCATAATCTAGAGAAAGACAAAGATAAAATATTACATCTTGGAATTGAAATATTGTTCTTTACCCACATATTCAAATATTTACAAATGGCCATGATATATATTTCTGCACATGCCTTTTTTATCAGCCCTCGTCTATTACTGTTAAAGTACTATTATATTTTAAGCTATTATTGAAATAACTTTGAATGAATATGTAGAATTTAAGGGTATCCCAAATCTTCAGAAACACCAAGAGGATTGATAAAAAACTGCTAGTACCAAAAGTTACACAACTCCCAAATGCATTGCCCTCAATCAGAGAGATTACACTTCTTAGAGAGTATGATCCTGAGATGGCTTTCTGTCTGGGATCACTTGTCCACAATGACTATATGGATTTTTCTTGAAAACCCATAAAAACTTAACCAAATTACTTTAAACATTTACAGCAATTTTTTGTGAAGTCAAACTGGCTTAGTCAATATTTTAACTCTTATTTTCTTATCTGCATTTGTCTCACAACTCTAAGCATGGGATTACAAATGACAACCCACAGAGTTCTTTGTGTCTCCTTCATTCATAAGAATATATCCATACATAATTAATTCTGCCTTTGCTTAGGCTATGTTCCCAAATGTGCAACAGGAATTTCACAGTGCAAGGAAGAAAATGTTGTCTCTGTCTATTTTCAGATACAAGGCAAGACGAGTAAGGTGTAAACAGAGGAACATTTAAACATCTGAGCAACGAGATCAGAACAGCACAACACACACAATGCAGAATGGAAAGGGTTTCATTTGCTCACTGTTGCCTTCCACACAAGTTCTGTCAGACCTAGTTGCAGTCTGGAGATTCTCCAAAAAAGTACAGTTGTTTTGCCTCATCTTTACTCAAAGTACTGAAGCATTTTTTCAGCAGTGAATTAGAGCTCTTAGCACTTAAGAGTCTTTAACTTCAAAACAGTAGCTGGAAGTATGAGTTGTCCTTTTCCAGACAATACTGAGACATTAAATTTGAAGAATTAGGGATTTTTAGGAAAGTTAAGATAATAAATTGCTGAAATAGCTGAAGTAGATAGATAAGCTTTGTTCACAGTTAACAGAAGCCGGAACTTAGATAAGATACCCTGGATTTAGTAACTCATTGCTTGTCAGCTTTATGTTTATGTAGCTGTGCTTGTAATGAAAAACAAAATGTGGTAAATAGGACATAAGATAGCTGCAGTTTTCCTGCTTAAAGGACCCATTGAACACAGGAAACTCTAAGTTCTCCAAGAATTCATTTGTCATGAATGCATTGAACAGGTAGAAAGGTCAGGACAAGGAAGACTCATCTTACTTCCTCATTTTGGGTGACCCCTCCCCAGAATAGACCCCCGACTCATTTTAGGAAACAAAGTACGCATGCTTAATAGCCTTGTTTCCAATTAGCATATGAAGCAAGGAATGGGAGGTGACAGGGGTATGAATATGCATTTGTATTTTGGGTATTCAACACTTGTGTAAGTGAAAGGCTTTGTAATTACCTGTGAATTTCGCAGTGCGAATCAGGGAAATATCCCGCGTGCTGTCCGGCCGTAATAAACATACACTTTCTAACTTTAAACTGTTAGAAAGTTTTTTGTCCGTCACAGTTGGGTATCGATACTAGATCAATACCCATATTTCTTTAATAAGTCAACACTAAGAAATTTTGCAGGTGCTCTTAAACAAGTGTGGTTATGAAAAATCTGTATTGGGGCAGTAAAATTATGGAGGCTATTTTTTTGTTCTTTATGTCATTTTGTTGTTGTTGTTGTTTTACCACTGAACAGCTTTAGTTTTCTGAAAACATAGCACCAAAAAAAGTCCTTCTGTACTTTAAGTCATCAAAGTAGATTTCAAATGAAATGAAAAGTTAAGGAGCTAAGCTACAGCATAAACTGGAAAACTCTGCAATTAAAACTGCGATATTTTACTAATTCTGAACATTACTATTGTGGCTAAACATCTATGTTTAGTCTCAAATGTAGTGAAAATGTTGTTTATGAACACAATTCCTCTCTCATTTTTTCCTTCTGCAGGCAGCTCGTTGTTGAGGTCCCCCAAGCTCTGAAGTTCAAAAAATGCAAACTGCAGCAAATGGTTCCAAACCTTAAAATTCTTACTTCTGTCTATCCAACATATTATCTTTTTCAAAAAACTGATCTCAGTTAGAGATCTTGGGGAACGTTAAAAAATTTCCAAGGTTTTTTAAACTTTTCTTTCTCAAAATCCATATCAGAATAACAGAATTTTTTTCAGCCATTAGTGTAAAATTGTTAAATTAGCATGCATGTAAATAACAGAAGCCTATAAATGTACAGATCTCTTACATTTCCACCATTCTTCTCTGTACCACCATACACATTTAAGGCAAAGAAAATAATCTGGAAACAAAAAACTGGGATCTATTATCACCCTTACCTATTTGTATCCCATCAACCTCTGTGGACACATTACACCCTTTCTTTTATGGCACAGTGAATGCCCTTTTCCCTAGATCTGCACAGTAACCAGAACAGCTAGGCCTCTGTGTCAGCACCATGCCAATAATACAACACTGTAAAACAGTTTTGCATGTTTAGAATTTCAAATCCCATTGTCCATGAAGAGTTAATCTTTAATACTATTTCTATATCAAGACTCTTTTTCTCTTAGCAGTTACTGATATGTCATGTACTAGCAACACAAAAAGTTGGAAAATCAGAACACTTTCTCTAGACAATCTACCACAGATCCATTTGTAGGTGGTACTCCATCTATTGTAATAGAAACATGTTTAAATATTATGACTTGTCTCTCGTGTTTAGCTAGCTGATTTAACTACAACTATCACCAGGGTATCAAAGAGCTTGACAAAGAAAACATCAAAAATTCTGGGTCAAGTAAATCAAATCAGCAAGAGCCTAAATATTATTAATATTTTGCCTCTTTCAGTGCATCCTTTCCTACATATTTAGATTTTTTTCATAGTGCCACTCATCTATTATTTTCAATGCTCTTTTTAGATACTGAAAGATAGCTGTAGCAGACAGATGGGGATGACAAATAGTCTGAGAGGTGGTAAGATTAGTGGCCATTTTAATCCCTGGTGGACATATCTCAGTCTTGCTGATTACAAAATCTACTAAATGGGGGCATAGTCTCCTAGAGAAACCGGTAGAACCTACATTATTTAGAACCTATGAAAGTAGGATGAACAATGCATAAGAAAACGTGCTGTCAAAAACAAGCTATGCTGACAGAATGATAGACTGACAACAAAAGTTAAGATTTGCTAGCTATTACTAACTTTTGTATATATCATAAACCCCACAGAATTTCCCATACAAACAAGGAGCGGGAGTTTACTTTGGAGAAGGAGAGAGCAGAAGAAAGGTAAAACAGAAGTCTGGGGAAATAAATACTGAAGAACACATCTTCCCAATTTCCTTATGCAATTGATTTATCATGTCACTGACTATTTTAGATAATCCTAAATAGTGCATAACAGCTGGAGAAACTTGACCTATATTGTTAAACACTAAGCAGAGGAAGTGCAAAAGAATTCTGCCAATTATTTTGCAGTCTACAAAATAAAAACCAGATTGCTTTGATGCCTCATCTTGGCTAGTTTTCCATGGAATAAATTTACCTTATAAATATAATTAATGCCATTCTCTTTCAATGACTAAAATATACCAAGTCTATTTCCACTGCAAAACTAGTTCACTCTCCAGATAAGACACTAGCAAAATGCTAGTAATCAAATTTAGCTAATTTTGTATAAAATTCTTTTTTAAAAACTCTTTTTTTTTTTTTTTTTTTTTTTTTTTCTTAATATAGACCTCTAGAGTTCAACTGTTTTTCTTAGTGAAAACGAATTGGATTTTTTCTTTTATTGCTCAATTAAATTTGGAGCCATCAGCTCCAAATACATCAGTTAGTCCATTTCCTGCCAGCTCTTTTTCTTTTCAATTTACATATACCTATTGTTAGAAGAGTCACATCTGGCATTATGCATTTCAAAGCTACTTATTTGGTATCTTCTCAAGGAAGATTTCTAAATACCTTTCTGGCAGTATTAAAAAGGTTAAGCACAGGGCAGAGTAAATCTTTTCATACCACAAATTCTTCAGTATACTTTTAGCACGTGTGTACAAAGGTTAAATAACATGAGTTAGATGTGTCATTCTTACACTCTGCTATTATTTTCACTAAATAAAACAGCACAACATGGCAAAGTAAAAAGATTCACTATCCACACTTCTTTAAAGCACACACATCTCTTAAATCAGAGGAATATCCTGCAGTCTCCAGTACCCATTCTTTTTTTTTATTGTTCCAGTTTTGCCCCACGTTTCTGGGCTTTCAACTTTTTTTAAGTATTTCTGAGAAAACATATCAAAAGCATTTTTGAAAATTCACTATGACATTGCATAATTTCTATTCATTACTTTATCAAAAAGCAGTGAAGAAAAGAAGGAACAATTGCTCTTACACTAGTTTTATGTAGTGTAACTATGTGATTTTAACTTTTATATTATATTTTACTACTAACATTAGTAGTATTATAAGACTGATTTGTAGACCTCGCATATCATTTCCAGATTAGTTTTGTTTGAACAACATTACTTCAGTTCACTTTTTAACTTTTATTTGTAAATTTGTAAATTAAAAAAGTAAAGCAGTGTGACTTGTTGCAGAGCACTGTCTCCCTGAAAAAGCCTGGATTTTTTTCAGGTAATTGTGTTATATGATGACGTTGTTTCAATGAACAAGAGGAATTAATAGCAGTATTTCATGTATCTCGAATACTGGTCAGCAAAGTAAATTAATAATCAGTAGCCCTGAAGTTGTTAGCTGTTCTTGCTTTAAATCAGATTATTAACTAACAAGCTTATGCTAAACATCTACCTTCTTCCATTCAGAAATTTTTCTTCAGCAGTGAAGAAAAAATTCAGACATTTACCTAGGTTCCCAGATGCAATAGTTCCTGTCTATGGTGAGAGTACCTAATTTTCAAAGGCTTGAACAGAGGGCAAAAGCAGCCTGCAGCCAAATTGTCCACTAGATCTTGCCATTTTTTTAGCAGGGAACTAGACACCATATTGCAGAATGGCAAAGAGACCAAACAGATACAGGACACACCAAAGACATCTGATTGCTGCTGACACAAGGCTCATAAAGGACTCTGCACGTACGGACAAAATTTGAAATGCATAACACTCAGGGGTAAGGAAGCTGTGAAAACTAATGTGCCAAATTGGTTCATCTCTGTTCTAGCAAGCACAACATGAAAACACGGCCCTCAAAATTATCAAGACTTCAAAAGCTGTTTCCATAGTCTTTGACAACAATGACCTGTAAAATATGTAAAAAACTAACTTTGGACATGAAGCTAAAGGAAAAAGATGTACTTCTATAGACAATTAAGTTTTGGGTTTGGAGACACATTCATGCAATTAAAAAGAAGATCCTAGGGTATGCTGTTGTGTTTTGTTGAAGTTTTTCTTTAAGCAAACAAACAGAACACATAGGCACACGTGGAAACTCCTGAAAATGAAAATTTAATGGACCAAGTTCTTGAAAGCGTGAAACTCACATGAAATACTTCTAAAGACATACACAGTCTGTTCCATTTTGTATTTGAATATATGTTTGTCATTTGTCTCTAACGGAGCTACCGGCTCCATTTTGCCCAGGCTAGCTCGAGACTGCTCGTGACTGTTCAAAACAAGACAGGAAAATTCCACTGGGTCCTAAAAACCTGGGGAGCGATGGAGGTGCTTCTTTCCCTTATAACAAGAGAGAGACCCCGTTGGTGGCAGAGGAAAGGAGTCAGACTTGATCTGAGGGTGAATCCAAAGTCTTTAATCCAATCTTTGTCCCATCCTGTTCGGACGTCTGCCTCGGACCACTGCTCAGACCAACTCATCCTGAGGCCTCGTAGTCAAGGCTTATATGCAGGGGAGGGGCTAAAGGAGGGGACAAACCAACACCCAATGAGGGATAAGGTCTGAGTGGAACAGGGTTGGAGGGACATTTAAAGATACCAATGGAGAACATAAAGGCAGGAACCTCCTCGGCTCTTGCCCTATCCCTTGATGTCCTTACCCGAACTCTCCAGAAGCTAGGAGGAACAGCCAAAGGACTGTAGGAGGGAACTGGGAGGAGTGTGGGAGGATTGACAGGGAAGGGGGAAGGGACACTCCTCGGGATATAACATTTTCCAGGAGAACAGGGGAGTACAGGACAATTATAACATGAAACACAATATAAAAATGAAAAACAATATGAAAATGAGTAACACAACAACATATGTTGCTTAGGATACAGAAACCATCAGGATCTCCAATGTGGTCTTCTGAATCTCCAAAATGATTGCACACACAAGGCAAAACCGCTAGATGTCTGCTTCCTCATCTGACTTAACAAAATCGTAAGAACTTGTCTTGAATTGGAAACTGATGTTGCTCATGACATGAGTAATAAGAAGGTCTTCAAACAACTTGTAGTAATCTATTCAGAAAACCACAAGGCAGCAACAAATTTATATTCAACATTCTTGAAGATTTTGTACTGGCAACAATCAGTAATGCAATTACACTAGTGAGAGTTATTGTCCTCTCTTACTAATATAGCAAAGCCTATATTGTGAAGTGGGACTTGTCCCTTATAAATTATGTTTAGGTTAGTGTGGTGGTGTGCGTTTGTTTTATTTATTGTAATTTATATTGAGTTTTCTGTAATGGTTTGTTCCTTGTGCCCCCCCTGTTTTTAGTATTGGTTGTAACCTGTCTGCCCAAAGTTAGAGAAAGTCAGTTAGTTATATGTCAGTCACCTTTTCCCCTTTCATTCCTAACTGCCAATCTCCTCTCTCTCCCCTTGGGCGCCCTGTCTGTCACCTCCTGGACCCTTCCCTGGATTCTAGAAAGCTCCAGGGAGGGGGTCGAGTGATAGGCTGGGGTCCTGGCAATCCCCTCTCTTTGTTTTTTGGTTGGCCCCCAGTTATTAAGTTTACACCCCCAGTTATACCCCTCATTATTGTAATTGGCTGACCAGTTTTGTCGCCACCCTGGTTCCCTCCCCTGTTTTTAAGCTCGTGCACACGTGCGCCCGGGGCTCTTCTGGGCAAGGGGTCAGGAAGTGCAGAGCTCCACGCTCCCTCTCCCTGAAATAAACATCATTCTACCCTGCCTGGAGGAGTCACCCTTTCTTTGGCTGCCGCGGTTGCGTTTTACACCTATCCGCAGGTGGATCCAGTGTGGGGGAACTACGAACCCACGGGAAGGAGGCGGCTCGCCCGACTTGCTGCCCTGACCCATCCACGCTGCTGCAGTGCATAAACTGAGCTGGCCTGCGGCCGTGCTGCCAAGCGCAAGAACGGATATTGCATCAGGTTAGTATGATGCAAGGCATGATTCAAATCAAGGGGATAAAAACTACAGTACAGAAAGAGATAAAACTGATTTGAATTACACTATGTAGTCCTGAGATATTAACCCCATTTAGCTAAACCTGTGAGTCCAAGGGGAAATATATGCTTATAACTGGCTGAGTAGGCAAATGAATTGTACTACATGGGTGTGCATTTCTTTTCATGTATTGTATGTGTTAAAAATACATCTAGCTGATAGCATCTCCAGCATATTTTTCAAGCAACAACAGATAATGGCATCATAAAAGGGAAGCACATGGGGAGGGATTGTTCTCAGAGACATCACTTGGCAGCCACAATCTTTTCTGACCAAGAAGGGTCGCTTAGGGTTATTAACAAGGTGGGGCTGATGAAATCTGACATGAGGTATAGTGGAAAAAACTGCAGAGATAAGATACAACAGGTTCCATTATATCCATATAAATTGTTCAGAAAATACATAGCTTGAGAAAAATTAAACTACCGAGCATGCACAATCCCTCTGTAGGGACTCAAAAGGAGTCCAAAATTCAAGGATAGTACTAGTATGCAAAGCAGAGCACAAGAAAGTACTATTATTTTTTAAAAAAATTGCTAAAAGCTTGGTAGTAATGATTATGCACAATATGGGTGTAAAATGACTGAACCTCAACAGCATTAAAAATAAATTTTCTATACTTGGAGAATTCTATTTGATCTCCAAAAGGTACAGGATATAACTTCTTATTTGCAGGTCATCACATTACAGACTCTTAAAATTAGAGTGTTTGTGGGCTGTCAAGCAATAATAAACTAAACATGAAGAGAAAATATGCTTCTAATGCACTGACCAGTAACCCTTTCTTTACCATTTTCCTCTGTCTCCTTGGAACTGCGCTTTTTAATGGTATATTTGATGTTCCTCTTGAGATTTTAAAGCCAGTCATTTTTGACTCTTCTTCAGGGAAGCCAGGATTTCAGTACACAGAAACCCATGATACCATGGAATATTTTCTGCAAAGGATTTAATGTTTTCAAATGATAGTTCAATTACAAGACAACACATAAACTGGATTCCCTTTCTTGTACTCTGACTTTGTATAGTGTAGTGTGAAAACCAATAGGTGTGTATTTTAGGCATCATACCATGTGAGAGGCAGTCTACAACCTCCTAGACCCACTAGGAATACTAGAAATCATGTCTGTTTTGATTATGCTTGAACTTTAACAAACTCTCTGCAGCACAGCCAAGTACTGCTTTTCTCACTTATAGGAACTTAGTAGTAGACTCCACCTGAATTCTTGTAAGAATTAGAGTGCATCTGGTACCCAAGTAAGGACATTGAAAGCAGAAAAGTATTCACTGTTCCTCTGTTCAGTATTTCTATGAGAACAGGCCTTACCAGAGCCTTCTTTTTTCCCTCTGAAACTCTTTTGTTTTGTAAAAATCAAGACCATCCTATATTCTGTTGTATACAGTTCCATTTCCAACATACAAATATTGCAATGGAAGCTGACAAGTATGTTATCTCAGCCTAAAATAGTCAATAAAATGAAGTAAAACACTCTTGAAACTTTTGCCTTGGTTGCAAAATTAATGCAAGATCTATTTGCAGATTTTTTTTTTTTTTTTTTGCCTATATACTTATTCTGCTATCTCTGTCTTCTGTATAATAATAGTTTTTTATAGACAACACAATTGTAACTCAAATTATTTTAAACCTACAAAAAACCCAAAGGATTTGCCAAAGAGGAAACATGCAGAGTTGTACAGCAAACATCCAAGTGTTTGAATTTAAAACAACTCTGTCCAGTTTATCACAATCTCATCCATTATCCAACTCACACAGGATTTTGATATGAAAGGCTATGTAAATATTTATTTGACTTATTAATAATTGCTCCATCCCCAGAGACATGACACTTTGCATTTCAGGAGAGTGGCTCAATATCATAAATACACAATGACAAACAGAAGGAGCCAAGAACTGAAACTAGGAGGACTCCAATAGGTCAACAAATCTTCTTTAAACATATGTTACATTTTCTGCAAGCACTTATATCACATGTTAAGATCAAGTCTATAAAAATATTTTCCTTGGATTTCTTCCCATCTTCTTTATACTTATCATTAAATAAATTTCTCATAGATAACTTCCATTGGTTTTTCATTAGACATGAAGGACAGACACGCCACTCCCACCTTTTATTTTTTGATGAAATCAAAACTAAAAGTTCAGAATACACAAATACTTCTACTCTGGCTTCTCAGTCACTCAGAAGTCAAATTAAAGGTTTTATCTTCAAAGTTCTGAAGCCATTAGGTGTTAAAGGGTTTCTAGTTTGCATTCTTTCCTTTATCATTATAGGCATCTGTTGTCATTTCAAAAAACAAATGCCAGCCTGCAGATAAAAGTCTATCTTTCTCTCAGTGATGCTTTTGACTTCTGGCAACTGAACACTTAGGTCCAGGAAGTGACTGCTGTAACTCACCAGATGGGGCCTAAGACAAGCATACCTGTGCTCATGTTTACAGAAATTCTAGAGCTGAGAATTGTAGAAATATTTCCTCCGCTGCTGCTGAGGACTCCATGACGGTGTAGATGAATGTAGACGAGAGATCTCTGAAGTTGGGTTTTAGAAGATGAGGTTTATTGTAAGGGACATGAGGCCTTGCTCAGAGCCACCAGGCGCAGCTGTAGCATGGCCTTGGAAGGTGGGGGAAGGGAGAGAAAAGGAAATTCCCAGAGCAAGAGGCAAGAGAGAGGAGCAAAAGAGAAGAGAACAAAGATACAAGAAGAGAGGCCCACTCTTGCAGCCCCCTGATAAGGGGTCTCGAGGTGGGCTGTAACAGGCTTGTGCCAATGGGGTTACAGATACTTGATACTTCAGGAGAGGGTTACAGGTGTGGGATGAATCATACATTGGGGGTTGTTTTCCTAGGCATCCAGTAGCTAGGACATCTCAAACATCAAAACTTACTTTCAATTCTATCTCAGTTACAGGTTTCACATTCTTAGAATCTAAGCAATCATATTTATAGGGCTTTCTGGGTTCATCCCTCCCAACAGAGAATGAAGATAGAATTAAAGTAAATGCTCAGAAGAACTACTGTCAAGCATAAGCAAACTTATGAAGGCAGTCACTTGTAAGTACAGACACTGGAGCCAGGTAACCTTCGCTGTCTATTGTAGCATACCTTTATGAAAATCTTTGCAGCTGGGATTTTTTAGTTATTCCAGAAAGAATTACCTCATAATTCCATGATTTTCAGAGAGTAAGCAGTGCAGAAAATCACATCACAATAAGGAAATACGAACAAAGCCCCTAATTTCTATTAAGCTACATGTGTTAAAACAACAACAACAACAACAACAACAACAACAACAACCAAAAAAAACCACACACAAAAAACCTCAACAGAATACTGTTACAAGGTAAGTAGCCATCAGGGGTTTATTGATTATTTTGGTCCCCATTTAAATCCTCTTCAGTGATAGCTGCCTGCCTGAAAACCATAAACGTTTTGTCAGCCTTGGTTTGAAACCACTAAATCCAGTGGTTTCTTTTCTCATCAAAGACTTCCCTTCCACCTTTTTGAGGACTGAGAACAGCTTCTAAGATACTGAGTCTTCAGTTATTGGCATATTAGTCCACTATCCAATATTAAATAATTTATTGAAGAGACCTCTGACTGTTTACAGCTATTTTATAGTAAAGTGAGTTCATAAGGATAGGACTGTGACCTACCATTCACTTTGCTTCCTATTATAAAATCTTCGTCACCCTTCCTTCACACTTAACTTACATCTTGAGATGTAGTTATTTCTACTACTGGGCAAAACAGAGTGTTGCTCAGAAGGTTATTAGAAGCCCTGTTTCAAGGTCGTACCAGCAGAGATAGAGATACCAGACTGCAAGGCATTTAAAGCTGCCAGATAGAATGTTTACTAGGAAATTATGGGAAAGCAAGTTCAATGCAGAATTTAAAGGCCACATAAATATTCAAAATATCTGGTAACTAATTAGGTTTCACCTACTGTAGTGTCTAGGTTTGAAAAGACAGGATATCTGCTAGGAAGAGGCAGGCCTCTCTAGGAATGGGGAACTCCAATCCCTTCCCTCCAAGTTATTATAATTTAGAAGATTAAAAAGGCTTTTCAGTCAAAGTTATGGGGAAATGAATAACAGTTCTTTAATAATAAATACAACAGGGCAAACAAGCAACAACAACTACAGCAATAACAATAATAATAAACAGAACCAAGAACCTCGAGGGGCTTTGTCTCACAAGCCCAGGGCAGTCTGATCTCTTGGGACCCCGAGAGCATCAAGCTGAAATGGTGGGACACTCTGGGGCTGATGACTGGAAATAGCGGGTTGTCCTGAGCAGGCAGGGGGGTGTCCCGGCAGGCAAAGTGAGCAGTGCTGAAGAAGCTGCGATGGCTGGATGGGGCTGACCCAGCTCCAGCAGGGCAGGTGAGGAGCTCCAAATTCCTGGGTGCTCCAGCAGATGATGGATGGTGATAGAATTCCCAGGATCAGACCCTCCGTTAACAGTGGGCCCTTCAAGCAGCTAGCAGTTGCCCGACCGTCCTCTCTGATGCCGAGGGCAGGAGAAAAGGCATCCTCAGCTACTGGAGCGACTGAGCCTTTCCCTCCCCCAAACTTAAGTGATCTTCCCCCACCCTCGCCACTTCTTTTGTGTGGGTTAAGCACTGTTTAAGCATCAGTATTTAGTCTCTTAGCAATTTATGAGGGGGGGAAATTCTATAGGAAAGAAAGAAAAACAAAACTAAACCTAAGCCTCAACATTATCCACCCAGAATTTTTTTCCCCATACCAACATATTATATTGAATTTAAACCTTTAAATAACATACATATATACATGTGAATGTGGATGAACACAGACACAGTCACAGTATTCACTGTAAAACAAGGTCCCCCTCAGGTATGCAGCAGGTCTCTCCATTCTTTTGCATCACCCAGCATGTGCAGCCAGGTCCCTGAGCAAAAACAACCTCACGAGCAGGACTGTCTTTGCTGGAGGCAGAATTAATCCAAATAGTTTTTCCTAGCATACCTCTCATGTGTACCACTGGAACCTTATCTCCATCTCTTGTTCTCAAAGGCTCAGATTGGGCAGGGCCTGCTTATTTGGTGGAACCTGGAGTGTTCACTAACCAGGTGGCCTTTGCTAAATTAATCTCCCAGTTCTTGAAAGTCCCCCCACCCAGTGCCTTCAAAGTGGTTTCAAGCAGGCCATTGCATCGTTCAACTTTCCTGGCTGCTGGTGCATGATAAGGAATATGGTACACCCACTCAATGTCATGTTCTCTAGCCCAGGTGTTTAAAAAGCTATTTTTGAAATGAGTCCCATTGTCTGACTCAATCCTCTCAGGGGTACCATGCATCCACAGGATTTGCTTTTCAAGGCCCAGGATGGTGTTCCAGGTAGTAGTGTGAGGCACTGGGTAGGTCTCCAACCATCCAGTGGTGGCTTCCACCATGGTCAGCACATAGCGCTTGCCTTGGCGGGTTTGGGGAAGGGTGATGTAGTCAGTCTGCCAGGCTTCCCTGTACTTATACTTGGACCATCGCCCGCCATACCATAGGGGCTTCACCCGTTTGGCCTGTTTGATGGTAGCACACGTCTCACAGTCATGGATAACCTGAGAAATACTGTCCATGGTTAGATCCACCCCTCGGTCTCGTGCCCACTTATAGGTGACATCTCTGCCCTGATGGCCTGAGGCATCATGGGCCCATCGAGCTAGGAACAACTCTCCCTTGTGTTGCCAATCTAAGTCTATCTTTGACACCTCTATCTTTGCAGCTTGATCTACTTGCTCGTTGTTTCAGTGCTCCTCATTAGCCCAGCTCTTGGGGACATGGGCATCTACATGACGGACTTTCACAGGTAGCTTCTCTACCCGAGTGGCAATGTCCTTCCACTCATCTGCAGCCTAGATTGGCTTTCCCCTGCGCTGCCAATTGGCCTTTTTCCGCCTGTCCAGCCAACCCCACAGAGCACTGGCTACATCCACGAATCAGTGTAGAGGTAGAGCTTTGGCCACTTCTCTCTTTCAGCAATGTCCAGGGCCAGTTGAACAGCTTTGAGTTCAGCAAGCTGGCTTGACCCACCTTCTCCTTCAGTGGCTTGTGCAACCTGTCGTGTGGGGCTCCATATGGCTGCTTTCCACTACTGGTTCATCCCTACGATGCGGCAGGAACCATCAGTGAAAAGAGTATAGCGTGTTTCTTCTACTGGCAGTTGGTTGTATGGTGGACTCTCTTCAGCACATGTCACTTGTTCCTGCTCCTCTTCATCTGTGAGACTAAAGTTTTCACCTTCCAGACAGTTTGTAATTATCTCCAAAATCCCAGGGCGATTTGGGTTTCCAGTGCGGGTGCGCTAAGTGATGAGGGCAATCCATTTGCTCCATGTGGCATCGGTGGCATGATGGGTGGAGGGAACCTTTCCTTTAAACATCCACCCCAGCACCGAGAGTCGAGGTGCCAGCAGGAGTTGTGCTTCTGTGCCAATCACCTCCGAGGCGGCTTGAACTCCTTCATAGGCAGCCAAGATTTCCTTCTCTGTTGGAGTGTAGTTGGCTTCAGACCCTCTGTAGCTTCGGCTCCAGAATCCCAGAGGTCAGCCCCGAGTCTCCCCAGGCACCTTATGCCAAAGGCTCCAGGACAGGCCATTGTTCCCAGCTGCTGAGTAGAGCACATTCTTCAACTCTGGTCCCGTCCTGACTGGGCTAAAGGCCACTGCATGAGCGATCTCCTGCTTGATCTGGGCAAAGGCTTGTTGCTGTTCAGGGCCCCAGTGGAAATCATTGTTCTTGCGGGTAACCAGGTAGAGAGGGCTCACAATCTGGCTGTACTCAGGAATGTGCATCCTCCAGACACCTATGGTGCCTAGGAAAGCTTGTGTTTCCTTCTTACTGGTCAGTGGAGACATTGCGGTGATCTTATTGACGACCTCAGTGGGAATCTGCCGCCGTCCATCTTGCCACTTGACTCCCAGCATGAATTTCAAGAAGGCTAATAAGAAAGCTCAGAAAAACCAGGGTAACATCTCACCCTTTTAACTTTAAAAAAAAGAAAAAACAGAAAAAGAAAAATGAACAATTTTACAAAGGGAATATATACAAATTCAATAACTGTCTGTGGAGGAATCATCAGAGTGATCACTCGAGGATTCATCCACTCGGTGGTTTTCAAGTTGATCATGGTTTCCACCTTGCCTGTTAGTTGAATTCTGCCTCTGTGGTTGCAGGTCAGGACGGACACACTTTGAAGGTAGCCAGCGTGTCCCAATGTCCGTGGACACACACGCATACCCTCGCCCCATAGCGATTAGGTCATAGGGTCCCTCCCATTGCTTGCTGACTAAATTCCGGACCTGTACCTTCGCTCGAGGCTGTTGCTCACCATCCGAAACCTGCAATGAGAGATGATGGTTCAAAACGACAGGATTATTTGAGTTTTGCGGCACTGTAAGATGATTGATGGTGTACAAAGCTTTTGCCAACCGACTGTGCGGGGTTTCACCCTGCATTCCCCGTTTCTGCTTCTGAAGAACACGTTTGAGTGTACCATGATTGCGTTCTACAATCGCCTGTCCCGTTGGAGAATGAGGGATGCCAAAGTTATGTAACAAACCCCATGACTGTAGGAACTGCCGTACCTGCTGCGAGGCATAAGCAGGACCATTGTCGGTTTTCACAGCAGAAGGTATGCCAAGAACAGCAAAGGCCTGCCTCCAGTGGGCAATGACATCTTGGGCTTTCTCTCCTGTGTGAGCAGAAGCCCACATCACAGAGGAGAACGTGTCCACCGTGACATGCACATACTTGAGCCGGCCGAACTCGGCGACCTGGGTAACATCGGTCTGCCAATGCTCCAAGGCTTTAAGGCCTCTGGGGTTAACCCCTGCCAGCAATGGTGCACCAAGGGCATGACAGTCGTCACACGACTCAACAATTTCATTAGCCTCAGTGGCCGTCAGTTGGAACTGCTTCTGCAGCGTATGCGCATTTTGGTGGAAAAACCCATGTGATGCCTTGGCCTGCGTGAGCACGTCAGGCTGAGGGGCTACCCACGCTGTGTTAGCTAACTTGTCGGCCATTGCATTACCTTCCGCTACAAATCCTGGCAAGTTAGTGTGACTCCATACATGCAGAACATAATATGGATGAACTCTGGCCTGAATTGCACACCACAGGGTCTTCAGTAAATTAAACAAGGCAGAGTTACTGACCTCCTTCAACACTGAACAACCCAATCGCTGTGCGATGTCGGCAACATAGGCGGAGTCCGTGATCAAATTGAAAGGTTCCTGAGAAAATTTCTCAAATGCCATGACAGCAGCCTTTAGTTCAACCAGTTGGGCTGACCCATCCTCATGGCCTTCCAGAACCTGCCACTCATATCCATCCTGCCAGGTAACAATGGCTTTTCCTGTCTTGCCCGAACCATCAGTGAGGACGGTGAGACCTTGCACTGGCTCTTGGCTATTTTTGAATCTTAGAGAAAATTGAGTATTTTTGGCCACTTGCAATAGCTTGTGGCTAGGCAGATGAAAAGTAATCTGCCCTGAAAAACCCTCGAGAGCACTTTGCAGCGAAACATTGTTCGCATAGCTCCAATCAAATTCCTCCCTCTGAACCGGGAGTATGATCTTTGAGGGATCTGCACCCATCAATTGCAAACAGCGCTGCTGGCACTTGATTATCAAGCGCGCAATCAATTCAAACAGCGCCGTCGCTGTCTCATGCGGCTGATGAGGCAGGAAGACCCATTCCAAGACGTGCAGAGGATCAGTCTAATCGTCATTCCATTGGCCGATGATACCTGTAGGGTGTAAATCAGGAGTGGTAATGAACACAGTGACATCAATGGAAGGTTCAGTGCGGTACACCTGGCAAGCCAAAACGGTTTGCTGAACCTCCTCCAGCACTTTTTGTGCCTCAGGGGTTAATTCACGAGGTGACTTTAAATCAGTGTCCCTTTTCAACAATTCAAACAAGGGAGACAGTTGTGCTGTGGTCAGTCCCAAGTAAGGACATAACCAAGTGATAACACCTACCAGCTTCTGAGCATCACTCAGTGTCTTCACCAATTGCACAAATTGCACCTCCTTGTGACGGATTGTCCTTTCCAGAATTTTGACCCCCAAATATTTCCAGGGAGGTTTTTGTTGTACCTTTTCTGGAGTCACCTTCAGTCCATGTGAATGCAGAGCATTCAACAACCGAGGCTATGTCCTCAGCAGCTCATCCTGGGTGGGCGTAGCCACCAAAATGTCGTCCATGTCGAGCATCAGGAAACTGCTTGCGAACTCCAGACAAGGCACGGGCTACATACCATTGGCACAACATTGGCGAATTACGCATTCCTTGAGTAAGAACTCTCCATTGATACCGCTGTGCAGGCTCTGCATTGTTTATTGTTGGTACCGTGAAGGCAAATTTTGGTCTGTCATCGGGATGCAGAGGGATCGTAAAAAAACAATCCTTCAGATCCATGATGAGGACCGGCCAGTCCGCAGGAAGCATGGTAGGCGATGGCATACCAGCCTGCAATGTTCCCATGCCTTCCATCACAGCATTGATCATTCAGAGGTCTTGTAGCAACCTCCATTTCCCAGACTTCTTTTTGATACAAAAGACAGGAGTGGTCCAGGGACTGGTAGATGGTTCCAAATGCCCCTGATCCAACTGCTCCTGTACGAGTTCACGAAGGGGGACTAGCTTGTCATGAGGGAGGGGCCACTGGTTCGCCCAGATGAGTCTGTCCACCAGTCACCGTAACAGTGGCCTGGGACACTCTGCGCCCTTCATCACAGTGGCCCCAATCAAAAATCCATTCCCAATCGCACACCCCATGCAGCCAATACATCCCTCCCCCAAAGGTTCTGAGGAATCTCAGTATCACGAGGCCAAGTTATGGCTGTCTGTCCCTCTGGGTTCGTGATGGCCACGGGATTCTGGCTCACGTAGCATTGCTTCATTCCTCCGAAGCCTGTGATCGGTGTCTTTGCCAGGGTCAAAGGCCACTGCAGAGGCCAAGCAGCCAGGGAGAGAATGCTCACGTCAGCCCCCGTATCTAGGAGGCCTCGAAGGTGAATCTCGGATGGCGTTGCACCAACCATGGACACGGTACACAGCGCCTCAGGACGGTCTTTGGCCAGGACAGCAGTCCAGCACACCTGGGGTGGCCCTGTAAAGCCGAAGCCACTGTCTCCTCACGGTTGGTCCTCGGTTCTGCGAACAGAAGACTTAAAAGGAACAAGTTGAGCAATTCGTGTGCCTTTTGGAATAGTCAGAGGGGGGGTGGGTGTGGAGACCATTGCATGAATCTGTCCCGAAAAATCCGCATCCGTCAGTTCTGTCAAAGCCTGCCAAACCAAGGGTTGATAGGTCTTATGAGTAGCACCCTGAAGGACAGGAAAGGCCTGAAGACCCTCAGATGAAGCAGTAGCACCTGTCTTATCCTGCCCTGTAGACCCCACAGAGTCAGATGCAGGCACTGCAGGTCCTGCACCAGCACTCAATCCTTCAACCTTAGCCTTTACTTTGTCCCAGAACTGGCCACGGTCTCTCGGCTCTACGGTCACCTGACAAGGGGGGAGCGTCCAAGCTGTTGTCGAAGAGCCAACAGCGCGGGAACTTTTGCTCTTATCAAAGACCGGCCACATTCCAGCCGTGTCCCCGCTCACGCTGAGCTTAACCACCTCGCCGCCCGTAGCCACTGCCGTAGCGCTTGCAGAGGGAAGCGGGGGCGGGGTCAGACTGGCCGCTGGTGTCGGGCCCACCGCATCTGCAGCAGAGCTGGAGCCCACACCGGCCGCCGGAGACCGGTCAGATGTCTCTGCGGCAGGCACAACCGCTGGCGAATTTGCATCACTTCTAAGTGGAGGCGGAAATCGCGCCTCCTTCCTTGGCGGAGCCGCATCGGTCCCTTCTGGCTGCCTCAGAGCCTCTTCCTGCCCCGCGAGCATCGCCAGCAGCCCATAGGGCCGGCGTGGGAGGCGGAGTGTCCGGAACCCCCCCGATAAGGGGTCCCGCAGGGGCACGGGAGTCAATGGCCCCCCCCACTCTGGAGCGGGGCGAAGCTGTCAGCTCGCTCATGGGGGCGGCGCCCGCCGGGAGGCTGGCCGGGGCCCTGTCTCCGGCATCGTCCCGCGGCGGCGCGAGGGCAGACGGGACCGGCGGGGCTGGTGGAGCCCCGCTCCGGCCGCCTTGCAGTGCGGGGACCAGCGGAGCCGGACCCGCCCCGCCCCCGTGGCTCCACTACGCGGGGGCCGGCAGAACCGGCCCCGGGCTTGGCGGGGCCTCGCCTCTCCTCTGCCCAAGACCAGTGCCGGAACCCAAGGGGGGGGACCCCCCTGTGGAGGGATGGGGCCACTAGTCTGCGAGATGGGGGGGTTCGACTTAAACACAGCTTTCTCAAATAATTTCCACTGCAAATACACCCTTGTGAGTTCTTCATTGCATTCTATATCAAAGGAGTCCAGCATACAGTCCCTCAGGGCATACCACTCTCCTCGATTCAGTATGGATCCCAGAGTGGGAAAGAACCCATGCCGCCTGCCCCATGCGAACAGACTCCGAAGCCCCTCTTGGGATATCTGAGCACCTTTCCACTCCAAGATATCCTCCCAAAGTCTCCAGACTAAAGAATCCTTCATGGCACACAACCCAGGCAGAGGGGAAAAAATACCTCACCAAATGTTCGTTCACTAGGGGTCACCAGATGTCGCCGAGACACACAAAGCAATAACGCACAGACAGGAGCGATTTCCTCCGAGAATGGAGAAAGAAGAAGAAGAAGACCTTTTTGTTTATTCTTTACTTTTTTATACATTTGTGGATCTGGCAGAAGATTGGCTTTTTGGGTTTCCACCCCTCATCCTCAGTGGCCAGACCCATTGTCAGTTACAGTTGTTTTTCAGTTAGAAATATGCAAACAAAGGACAAAGAATGAGAAACAAAGGGTTTGTTTATGTTACATCTATGGGAAAGGTAGAAAACTGCTCCTAATTTTGTACAGTAACCAAAAGATCTGACTCCATTATGAATTTCAAGAAGGCTAATAAGAAAGCTCAGAAAAACCAGGGTAACAAGGTACTCCCTCAGCATCTCACCTATCTCCTTCACCAAATCTGGGTGGTTTATTCCTGAGGCAGGCTGTGGGGCAGTGTCAGGCTGTGGGACGGGCTCAGGCTGTAGGGCAGTATCCTTATTCTCTTGGGTAGGTATCAGGGTGGTTATCCAGGTCAGTCTCCCCTTATCCTTAAATGCTAAACAGAACAGGCATACCAGCAACACCAGCCACTGTACGATATCATTAACATTCAGAGATTTGAACCCTTCAAAAACTGGTGGGGTAGGCCCAAAGAGCTGGGTGAAGGGTTGTGAAAAAATTTCCCCCAGTGTCATTTCTTCACAATAGGTACTGTTATTAAAGTATCCCCAAAACCACACAGTTAGTGCATGATAGCCCTGAATCCATGTGCCTGCCTTCTAGAGGAAATTAAAAATCCATTAATTCCTCAGCTTGTTAACCCATATAGCAAACTGGATCACAGCTACAGTAGCCTTAGTTACAGGGCCCATGTTTAGGTAAGGGCCCGCAAATGACAGAAATACGGTCACCACCACATGCCACCCGAACCAGGGTAAGCCAGACCATATGATATCCAGTACACAACAATGTAGACACTTCAGAACTGATACTCCTTTTTTCTCTCAATGCCCTCGTGCCCCATGTTGGGCACTAAATTCTGTCTAGGTTTGAAAAGACAGGTATCTGCTAGGAAGAGGCAGGCCTCTCTAGGAACAGGGAATTCCAATCCCTTCCCTCCAAGTTATTATAATTTAGAAGATTAAAAAGGCTTTTCAGTCAGAGCTATGGGGAAAGGAATAACAGTCCTTTACTAGTAAATATAACAGGACAAACAAACAACAACTACAGCAATAACAATAATAATAAACAGAACCAAGAACCTCAAGGGGCTTTGTCTCACAAGCCCAGGGCAGTCTGATCTCTTGGGACCCCGAGAGCACCAAGCCAAAACAGTGGAAATTCGGGGCTGATGCTGGAAATGGCAGGCTGTCCCCAGCAGGCAGGGGGGTGTCCCGGCAGGCAAAGTGAGCAGTGCTGAAGAAGCTGCGATGGCTGGATGGGGCTGACCCAGCTCCAGCAGGGCAGGTGAGGAGCTCCAAATTCCTGGGCGCTCCAGCAGATGATGGATGGTGATAGAATTCCCAGGATCAGACCCTCCATTAACAGTGGGCCCTTCAAGCAGCTAGCAGTCGCCTGACCATCCTCTCTGATGCCAAGTGCAGGAAAAAAGGCACCCTCATCTCCCGAAGCGCCTGAGCCTTTCCCTCCCCCAAACTTAAGTGATCTTCCCCCACCCTCACCACTTCTTTTGTGCGGGTCAAGCACCGTTTAAGCATCAGTATTTAGTCTCTTAACAATTTATGGGGGGAAAAAATTCTACAGGGAAAGAAAGAAAAACAAAACTAAACCTAAGCCCCAACATGTAGTTACAGATAGTCCTGGATTTTACCTCCTTAAATTATTATGATTATAGCAATATGATATTTTAGTCCTCAGGTAGCTGAGCATTCAAGCACATAAAACCACAGGTGTCAAAACTGAAATGATTGTCAACATTAAAAAAAAAACTCATAAGACTTTACTCACTTTAAAGAATTGATAATACAGTATGAAAATTATATTATGTTTCAAAAAACACCTTTAACTGCTGTTCATCAGTTTTGCATGAGAAAGAATCAGAATATCCACAGATTATGATCAGAGACACTTGCATATTTCAAGAGTTTAGTAGCATTTAGAAGACATCAGAATTTATTTTTTTTTTAAGCCATGAGAATATATTATATGCATGCCCTGATAAGTACGGTTAAATATTTAACATTACTGATGGTAGATTGCTTAGATATTAATGCATTTATTCCCATACAAGAAAGTTTAAAATCCTACCAAAAAACCACCTTTGACATTCAAAATTGTATCTCAGCCTAATGGTATGCTATGTGATGCAGCAAACTGATTTTGTACCTTGGATGTCTCTATATTGCACACTGCCCTTCAAAATAAGAATATATCCATCATTTTATGCTGAAGCAAACAGCATAGATGTGCTCACACAGATAGTTTTTCTGTGCTAGTGGACATCAATGGATCAACTTGTTTGGAATTTTATCATGCTCATATATCCATTTTAGTGTTCCCTTTGTTCTTCACAGGAACAAATGAAAAATTAAGGACACTTTTGAAAATGTGTATGACAAACACACAAGCTTCAAAGGTAAAAAAAATACACTGTGGAAACCCAGTATAGGACTATGATAAGTTAAATTTCAGTGGGTGTGGCAAAATGTTTTCTTAAAATCCTTAGGAGAAAATGTTACTAGCTGTATGTAAATGGGAGGGATTCACCTATTCTTCAGACAGTTATTTCTCTAGGTTTGTCAAATGATGGCTTTGCAAGAACAGTCTTTGTGTCAGACTGGAGGCCAAATCTCAGCACTGTATTTCTTGCCCAGAGTACACCACGAAAGGCAGACCTGGGCTGAACTAGTCATATATCAGAAGGATGTCTTCTCTGTGTCACATCACTGCTCTGTGGATTATTTCCAGTATCCTCTATGTAATTTATAGCAAAAGCTAGCACTTCCAGTCATAGACTTCTTTTAACTGAAACAGATGGCCATGTTCTGTAAGATATGCATGTTCACAACACAACTGCATCAGATATGTTCAGCCTTAGTGTCGATCTTACTTTGATTCAATACACTGACCTGTCAAAAAGATTTTGCAAGTACATACTCTCCTTCCCCCAAGCAGACACTGAGCAACACTAAAAAAAGTAATTACAATTACACCAAAACAAGTAATTACAATTTTGATTCCTGTGATGGGTTGGCACAGTTTGGTTTTTAGTTAGGGAGGAATGTGGAGTGTTTCCCTATCAGGACTTTGGAATTGTTTTAGAAAGGTCAGGGACCTATTGGAGGTTAGTTTGGGATATTGGCATCTGCTTTGACCACTGAGAATGTTGAATGCAGCTTTGAGGAGTACCCATATACATCCTGATTTTGTTCAAGTCAGCCCTTTTCCTTCTGGTCAGCTGAACAGGTAAGATCAAGTTGGGCCTGCTGCTCCCTGCCCCCTTCCGGAGGAGAGCTGGCCCTGAAGCCTGGCTGAGCTCCATCAGCTTCCAGCAGGGGAGGAGAGGTTGCAGCTTAATATCAACTACTTTTTAAAACCTCCCTGGAGCCCCAGAGCCCCTGGAACAGGGATGGATCTCCGCAGCGCCCCTGATAACAGCTGTGGGCCCGGCTGGGCTGAAGCCACCCTGATTGTCACTGAGGGGTGGGCAGAGCTCTCCTCTCCCCACTGGTGATTTCCAGACACAGAGGAAAAGAGTGGAGGGGAGAAGCCCAGCTGATCTGAGATGCAGCGGGGGAGATCTGAATATTGTTTAATACCGAAAGTAGATTATTATACGTTTAAACAAATGCACAGAGTAAAATATACAGAAAATAATTTTGACCAAGTAACAATGGGTATTCTATGGCTTTTGAAGACTGACAGCACCAATATCATTAAACTGGAAGCCATATATTTTCTCTATTAGCTGTTTAATACTTTTCAATTTTTTTGTGGTCCACAGTTGCATAATGGATTCAGTGGAAGAATTTACCACCAGTATCAGACCACAAGCCATCTCAGAAGAGTTAGGGGGTGGTTTTTTTGGTTTTTTTATTATTATTATTATTATTTTTTATTAGTTAATTGCAGTTATTCTATTACTTTATTGGAAATATTAGTTTCTAAAAACAATCACAAAGAAGTTGTGAAATAAAATATTAATTCTATTTAGCAATATTAAGCAAGATGGGAAGATAAAGCATTTCCTTACCAAGGAAGTATGTAACCTTGAAACAACAAAATAAGAACTAAAATGATTATGCATGTTTTGTTTCCTTGCTAGGTCTCTACTGCTTAGTCCCTTTATACTGTACCACATGTATTTATTTGATCTTACATCATCCAGTCCAGGGTATACACAATTAATTGGCTTTAGCTCATCTTCTAGTGTTCTGGAGCAAGGATGTGCTGAGGGACATCAAACTGGTACCGGGCCTTCTTATGCACTAGAGGCTCCTTTACAAAGTAGCACTCAGAATACAGACATTGTTACAGGATAACAGATGCATTTTTCTTACCATTGCACAAGGAGTCATGGGAAAACTGGTATGTATCTATTTTCCCTTTAAATTATTAGACACAAAGCTACATGTTCAGGGAGCTAAGTCCTGATTAATTTCTTTGCTAAGTCATTTCTGCCTCCTTGCCATATATTACCCAATGTTATCGGGTGATAGTTTATGATGAGTGATACCTGATTTTATTTAGAGTGATACCTTTAAACAGAACATTTAACACCACCGGACATGCTTTACACTGATGCATAGTGTAGTCAGGATTCAAATACACTAAAACTGATTAATACCTGCAGCATGGAAGACAAAAACATTTTGTCCTAAAAAGAACAGTGACTTCTAATTATGATTTTTTTTTTCTTTTTTCTCAGTGAGCATAATATGATAATGATAATAGAACAGTATGAGCTGAGCCACATGCATTAATGAATCACGTGAAGTGGAGTTGTGTTTCATTTTACAGGAAGCATTGATTTCCCCTTGATCAAATCAGGTCTTTTGCCCAACTTCAGCAACTAAAAGCAGAACCCTGGATAAAAAATTAACACTGCCTCCTTCTGGCACTTAGATGTTCTTTGTTTACATATTCCCCCAGTATGCAAGATAATACTCTGCATAATGACTATAAATGGTGAGAGTGGAAAATTTGTTAGGAATATTTGGTTTGCATTTAATTTCTTTGCACTTCAGGTAATTTAGTACTCTGAAAAATTATATTTGGCTCAGACAACACCATATGAAAGCTTTTTATTTTAATTTTACAATAAAACTCCAGCTTCATGCTCTCTCTAACTCACTGTTCAAATCCTACAACTGCAGAAATGTAAAAATAGTTACTGTCTCTAAATTTGGCTAATATTTCTATGTCACCTTTAGTCAGCTGACTTATTTTTTAATCTCTTCAAGAACAAATTTTAAAAAAAGAAATTTACATCAAGATAATAGACAGAGATAAGAATATATATGTTTTCAGCCTCTCTTTTTTCATATTTGAAAAATAATAAACACTTCTAATTTTTCTTGAGTTTTATCACAAACCAATTCACATTACAATTTTCCTCAGGCTTGATGCAAAGGACTGCATCTTATACAAGAAAATAGTAATTACAGCTTTTTTACTGATTATTAAGTATGTAATTTCCCACAAATATTGCACCAGGATACATTTAAATTGGCTTAAATGGTTTTTTACTACTATAAAATGCTAGTAGGCTGTCCACTAGATCCTGATCGAATGACACCTAGATCTAACATTAGTTTTCATTTATTTTTACAAGAGTGCAAAAAACTATAATTACTAAAAATACATATTCTTTTGCATTTTTACAATGCTAAGTATTTAATATTTGCAATTAAGTTTGTTTTCCCTATTTGAATCTGCAAACCATACTACTAGAGAAAGGAGTGCTTTGTTTATATTTTTCATGAGCAAAATTTTAAGAGCTTAATCCACAGGAATTCAATTCCTAGTGTGCATTAGTCTAATAGTACTAAATATCTGGGCTCCCAAAGCAATTTCTGTTCATGTCAACTCTGCAGGCTACAGATTCAAAATCACTGAAAGGTAGTCTGGCCTCCAAACAACTTCTGGACCTCAAACTTTCCTGACAACTCCTGGGTTTTTATCAATGTAAACCTTGTGGTGATCTCCACCCACAGTCTAGCAAAACATTTCCATGCTCCAGTAAAACACATGTCAAAGAAACCGGTTCTTGTTAAAATACAGTGGAATCTTAGATTCTGAGTAGAGTTTCCTAGAGTACAGAATATTGAAGTTAAAAAGGCTTTATGTATTTTACCTTCAAAAACTTCCTAGCAAAATTGTATTGAGAACAGATCTTTTCACATTGTGAAAAGGACAGAAAATATAAAAATTCAAAAAAGTTACCTATTTTTTAAAATCTGATTGAAATTTGAGATTTAAATCTGGTAGAATTTGAGGAGCTGCAGTTCTTTCACATTGACCCATTGTGATTTTAAAAGAGTCTTTAAATATGTTGTCTTGTGTTGGATGTTAGGATAATTTCCTTTTTTTTTTTTTTTTCTTTCTCTTAGGGAATTTTCTCCCATATGTTGCTAGGAGACAATAATGACCACATACTTAAGAGAGACAAAATAAGTTGTCACAGCTCAGAGGAGGGGGTTGCCTCCGTCTACTCACTCATTACCTGGGGGGGTTCCCTGGGAAGGGCAGAGATACCAGCTAGATTTGGGACTAGGAAAACAGGGTTGGATACAGCTCCAAGTTTTCTTTTTGCTCTCTCAACTTCAGAGGAGGACGGTGGAGCTACTGCTCAGAAACAGAGGGGAATTCACAGCTGCCAGAGCCCATCCCTACCTTGTTTTCTCCTGCCTAGTATGAGCCTTTGCTTGTAAGAGCAGCCATTGCACTGGGCCCCTGTTAACACCCGATCTTACTGGAAAGGACTCTCACCATCTCTTTGGGTGTGCCAGAGGAAACCCGGGACCCTGAGCTCTCCCCCTTTCCAGGCTGTGTGTGGCACTGGCTACAGAGACGCCTGGCTGCCAGTGCCCAGCACCGCTTCTTTGTGCTGCTGCCTCGGGCTTTGTCACTGCACTCCAGCCCAGCGCCCCGCGTCCACCCGATGCCCACAGCTCCTGCTGAGACTGTGGAGTTTTCTGTTACCTTTTGTTTGCCACCGCAGGGGGCATGCCTGCCACTGCCGTCCCAGCCGCCGCTCGCGTTTCCCGCTGCAGCCCATTCCACCATCCAGCCCGCCCACCACTTCCACGGGAGGGAGACGGGGCTGGGATCGCGCCACAGCGCCCCCTGCAGCGGGGGAGGATCACTGCACCCGCCCTGCCCGGCTGGGAGCCCCCAGCGCCCCTGCCAGCTGTGACCGGAACTGCACCAAGGGGAAAGCGCTTAGAGAGCGGGAAGAGATTGTTCAGTGGGTTTTGGGGGGTTATTTGTTTGTTGTTGCTGCCATTGTTGTTTGTTTGCTTGTTACCTGTATACATACTAGTAAAGAACTTCCATTCCTTTTCCCATATCTTTGCCAAAAAGCACCTTCATTTCAAAGTTGTAATAATTCAGAGGGGGTCATATTCTCCATTCCAAGACAGGTTCCTGCAATCCTTGGCAGACACCTGTCTTTCAAACTAAGACATCTTGGAAGCTATACTCAACCTAATTATGCTCTGAATGTGGGTCTTTGTCACTAGGCCATTGCTTACCCATTATAGCCCTCATTTTTATGATGAATCACAATTGCCCAAAAGAGTAATATAAATGCAATGTATGTTCTACCCTCCCTCTTTATGATTAATTGTACTGGTGGTACAGATTTGCATGAATGAATGTCAGTGTGTTTTCTGCCCTGAACATTTCCTGTTGGCTTCAATTCAGCCCTGCTGACATTTATTACAAATTATAGCTAAATATTCTTGATTTAATGGATGCAGAGGCCCCTCATCTGAAGGTGATGTCAGCAATAAAAGCAGACAAGACTAGCTTATAAAAAGTTCTAATCAGATTGTGTTTGCACATATAATAGAGAGGCTGCACAGACACAGCAGCAAAATGGCATGACTGCCTTTAAAATGCAGCTGCTGAAAGTCAAGGGTTCAAGAACATATCACCTGCATTATTTTTTGTCCCTCTGCCCTCTCTGAAGCACCTGTGGCAACAATAAGATCATAGTCAAAAGGGTCAAAGTTTCACTTTTTATCCTTTTTCCACAAATAACAATGAATACCATAAATCACAGCATAGTCACACCTGCTGTCATAGCTAATTCTTCTTCTAGAAAAGCACGAGAAATTAGAGGGATTAATTGAGTCAGAGATACATCTGCAGAGTCACATTTATCTTAGGTTAATATGAATCATATTAAAAACTTTAATTCTTCCCCCCATGTCCCCTCAAATCCAAAAATGTTTCCATACTTAAACAAAAATAAGGGGGAAAAAATATGTTGCTTGCCAGAAGTACAGAGCAGACAAGAAAAATAGCTGAAGTAGATTTGCAATATATATATCTCATATAGAAAGACTGAAGAAAACATAAAAAGAAGGATAGTATACAGTTTTACTAGAGGACACAAAGGATTTTCCCCTTGACCTGTGAATGAGTAGCTGCTTTGTGATTGGGGATGACAAAGGTTAACAGGGCTAACTAGGTTTTAGTCAATCAGTGCTACTATCTTCTTCAGAAAATTTTAGAAAGGATCCTACAGCATCCAAATTAAAATCACTAAAGGCACTGCCTGTAAGGCTCTGATGGGGGAAAAGGGAAATAAATCATACTAATCATGTTGTTTAGAGGTGCCTCACAGCACCGTATCTTTGCTTTCACATAGTATTATCACCATGCAAATGGTTTAAGAAGAATTTTTTTTCATTGTCTTCTCAAGGACTGGAGGTGCAGGACTTGTAGATTTTCCAGACTCATCGTCTCCAGGGATGTATCCCATTGGATCCTTCCAGGCATTCCCTGAGGAGACCAAAGTTTCCCCTCCTGAAAGACAGAGCTGTTGTTTGGCTTTGTGCCTTCCTTCCCCTTTTAAGATCATGAACCCACAATCTTATGGTCACTGTAGCCAAGGCTGCCCATGACTTTCACATCCATGACTGGTTTTTCATAAGTAGCAGGACCAGAAGAGCACCCTGCCTTCTTAGTTCCTCAATCACCCATCATCCACATGCTCCAGAAAATCTCCAAGACTGCTTGAACCCTTTTGTTTCATTCCTCCAAAAGCTATCAGGATACCTGGAGTCCCCCATGATGACCAGGACCTGTAAATGTGATGTTTCTTCCAGTCATCTGAAGAGGGCCTCAGCTACTACTTCTTCCTGCTCAGGACATCCACAGCAGATTCCCATAGCAACAGCAACCATGCTGGTTCACCTGTTGACCTTCATCCATCCACAAGTTCCCATCTGGCTCTTTACCTATTCCTGGACCCAGCTCCATGCACTTCAGCTGCTTGCTCATATAAAGGACAAATCATTCTCCTCACTTTCCTCTTCTCATTCCTAAGGAGCCTGTATCACTCCTGAACCAACAATCCTCCTTGTGCCTTATTCTAGAGCCACATCAATGACAGTCCTTAACCTCTTAATGAGACTATTCTCTCCTACTAATCACATAAAATTTTATCTTTACAGAAAGGTACATGCTTAGGTCACGTTTTGTGTATCAATAACTAAATATTAATCACCATATATCAGTAACAAACAGGATTTATAAGAAAGTGTATCTTTACAACAAATTCATAAAACCCCAAACAGTTATGTTCAAAAGGTCCTTTTTTCCTTTTATTTTATAATGAGGACATTTAATAATTTATTAGCATCTATTTTTATAAGCATGAATCTATGTGCATTTAGAATATTTTTACATACCTACAACTGATGTATCTAGGTATCAGGCATGTACATCTAGTATTGCATCACAGCTCTTTCTTATCTATTGTTCATGTAAATATAGTGTTCTGAATCCTGTTTTTCTCTTCCCTTACCAACTTGTGAATTCACAGCAATACTTTGTCCTTAATTCATTTATCAGAAAAGACTTGTATACCAATAAATCCTCATGAAGATTACAACTTCTAGGAGCAGGGGTTGTTTTATCTATACTTATCTCCTGTCTAATGCAACTCTGTTTTTTTCTTTTCTGACAGGCACCAAATAAGGAATGTCCACATCAGAGATTTTAATTACTTGAAATCTTTTTTTTTTTTTTTTTTTTTAATTGATTACAGGCAGCGAAGTAGCTCTTGTGTTAACCTTTCAAAATGACAATTTAAGTTATGAATACAGTGATCTTTTTTAGCTCTATTGCTACAGATGATACATACTGCACTATGTTTTAATTGTACACCAAAAATGAATTGCCGTTATTTATGAGAAATGCTGCTCGTCTGCTTATAGAGAGTCTAAGCAGATCAGGGCACAAGCTTAGATATTTTGTTGGTGCAACGTATATTGTGTCTGTTCAGGTTTTTATGCCAGCCCCTCCCATTCAGACTCTGAATGGACCTCACATTTTTGTGAGGCAGAGGCTTGAATGAAGGACAGTGGCTGCACATAAAAATGTATCCGCCGAATGGCATTTAGAGAGAATACAAGCACCTCATGTGGCTAACATGAAATTTAATAAAAATTCACCTTCAGATCAGATACTGGCAGTGTTCTACTACCACTGTAAATGGTTTCACATCATTCCTACTTCATCAGGGAAGACTGACTTATCCCTCACTGGGCATGCAGTATTTGACACTACGTAATTCATTTACATGGCATAGTAAAGAGAAAGCACAGATTGTGAATTGTTATGTCATCAGAATTTTGATAGCTCACAGCCAGTGACCACTAATAAGAAGCTTCAGAACATATTTTCCTTGAACACAGGGTGTATCCAGCCTTTCTGTCAGGATTTACAAAAATAAGGGTTCTGGTGGATTCATTACAACATTCTGAAACATTTCTAAAGAGAGCAATGCCACTGATGCACTTGCTTAGTGCAAAACAGCTGGCAAAGGAATAAAGACTGGCAATTTGACACAGGGAGTTTATTATTGTTTAAGCAACATACATTTTCCAGATTCTAAACCAAGTCCAAATCAAAGGAAAGAAGGATTACCTTCTGGCTACTGGCCCAGTGACCAGAACATCATTTTTCTTCCTCTGCATTTCATCATCAAAAGCAGAAGAGACTTGATTTATTCTCCATGGAATTTCCATGCTAAACAATCAAATTTACAATCATTTGGATGACTATATTATTCATGATCCCATGTGGGCTTAATGTTTAATTCCATGTTACTTCAAGGTGTTATAAGGTCCTTGACTAATTTCATTAGCACTTTAATGAAGGATTTAATTTTTTATTCTCTCTTTTCAATTTTTTTTCTTATATTTTGAAAAAAAATTTCTGCAACAAGTGTGCAGTTGAGATCTGAAAGAAATGCTTCTATAGAAGTCTTCAGCAAGTCAAAATCAAATAAAGAACACTAAATTCTTTAGTGAAATCCAGAAGGGAAAAGAAAAATCAAAACAAAAACATGCCTACATTTTCTTTAAACAAAAAATATTGACATTGTTACTTAAACTAAACACAAATGCACATTAAGAACATTTTCTATTTTTTTTTTCTTGGACTGGAAATGAAATGTCTACATTCTTCCTAATAACATTGCCAAAGGCAAATCAGTTACTAACAAACAAAACATTTTGATGTGTTCTTAAGTAGCTTGTCATTACATCTATTTTACATTAGTTACAATATGATGCCTGTGTTTCTATTATTTTACAATATGTCACATGCTATTTCTCTCCAAAAGCCTGCAAGCCATGTGGGAAAAGCCAACAGCTTTTGTGACATTGAGCATTCCTACCACAATATCCCAGCTTTGTGTTTTGCATTGTCTGCTTATTATGCAGAAAATCAAATTGCAAATATATCCTTTTGCTTAAAGCTGTAAACACAGAGAAGATCACAGTAAACATCAGCTCTGTTACCACTACGCACATTTAGCAGGTGTCTACAAACATCTTCTCAAGATTTTTATTTTGAAAGGCCCTTCAAATAAAAACAGTCAGGTATATGAATTAGAGCCATTGCTTGCCAAAGTCTTCAAATGTATGCCACTCCTTAGCAAATAAGACTTTTTCCCATTGTGCTGACTGTGTCTAGCTCTTCTGATATATTTCAGATCATATACCTAAAAAAATTATGAGAGTAGTGGAAAGGAGGGCACTTATGCCAACTCATTTACTCAATTTAAGTATTAGAGCATGCAAAATATGCAATACAGATTACAGTTCAAAATTTCTGCAAATATCTCTCCCAGAACAGATCCAGAATGGCTGGTACCACTGAATCTAAATTAATCAATTATCTGTAATACATCTAAAGGTGACAAACATGAGCATAAGGAAAGACTTGGAAATTAGCTAAAAGGTATAACTAGAGAGCATCAGGTGTCAAGCATTTAATTACAAGAAAATATTTTCTAGTAAAATTCCGCAAGCATGAAGATGAGGAAAGCTCTACGACTTTTTTGTTTGTTTGTTTGTTTTTAAGGTTTGCTAGTCTAAATATTTGAAAGTAATGTCAGGAAAAGCTTTTTTCTGTTGAGACTGACAATTTTGACAAAAAATTGTCAAGGACAAAAATATCACAGCAAGAATTGACTCTCCATCACTACTTCTACCTTTGAATTCAGAAGTTACTGAAGGTTACTTTAAAAACAATGGATGGAGAGAAGAGATGAATTAGAGTAGAAGTATTTAAAATATATGTTCTAGATGTAAAACTTGTGTCTTGGTAAAGTGGCAACAGATGTGCAGTAAAGTATGTCACTTTTAACACAACAAACTCTCTGGAGAGCAAAAACATACGAACAGAGAAAAATGTATCATTCTTTAAAGTTTATTCTACTCCAAATGCATTTAACACAGAAACCACAAGTGTGGTATCACATAGGCACACACAATATCTGGTTAGTCAGTTATACTACTGGTCTCTACTTGACAGAGTAAAAGTGATCATTCTCAGAAAGGAGCGATCTTCAGTTTTGATCTGCATTGTTTGCATCAGTAGAAATGAAATTAATTCCTTCTTATTTATATTTAACATTATTGATACAAAGACTGGTAGTTCCTTTGCAAGTCATTGCCACATTAGCCTTAGTGTTACTTCAGTCTATGTATCTACAGCTATACACCAGCCAACGGCTATGCAACACAATTTCCTTGCTAGCAAAACTAGTGAAAGTGCAAATGTGTGAAGGATCCCACTTTAATACCATAAATAGAACTAAGCAGATATAAATCACTTACTTTCTGTTAACTTCCTATTAATAAAGAAATGGCTACAACTTCACAATAAACCACATTGCAAATCATTCTAAATGTCCTTGGACAAATTCTCCAATAATACCATTAGCTGCTGAGAGCCACTCAAAACAGCCATGAAATAAGAAACAAGATTCCCAGAAATCTTAAATAAAATTCAACTCCAATATCTCTTAGTTAGGGCCACTGCTGTCATACTTTAAAATGCTTTAAAAAGCAAAGCAAAAAAGCAAAAACTCTTTTCAAAGCTAAGCTCTGTGATGCAAAGCCATGTTAACAGAAATTTTCCTGTAAATTTAGATGGAGGTTCTCTCAGCTGAAACAATTCCATTCTGTTTTTCTGAAGCTTCAACAGCTAAATAAGAAACATATTCACTGAAAACATAGAAAACAAAATATGCTTACATCTAAAAATCAGCTGGTTTTCAGCTGATAGAATCTAATGCTTAATGAATGCAAAGTTTGCAGTTCAGTGTTCAAATGGTTAAACTGCATAGACTATTTCAAAATAAAAATCATGTCATGTCTTTTGGTGATTAGGCTTACGTTTTAAAGCTAAGTACCTGTGATAAAAAGCTGAAAAAGACTCAAAGAATGAGGACACTGAAGACTGAGGGAATAAGCCTCTTTTTTTTTTTTTTTTTTTTTCCCCTATTACCATCTTCATATCTTACCTTTTGAGGCTTTTGTCCTTAATGGGCATGCAATCCAGATACAGAATTTTGGGAAAACGGAGTAAGCAGAATACCTATAACTGTTTTCTTTCACCACTGTAACACAGTAACTTAATTGAAATGCTGTATATACTCAATGGAATTAGTAGCTCTGTAAAGATACTGCAATCGTTAATGAAAATATTATCCTTATTCAAGGGATTATAGTAAGGTTATTAGTTTTCTAAAAGCTGGATGAAACTTCCTTTTTATTAGCAGGAGATATTCTACATGTCAAACTCCACTGGGAGCGCTTACACACTGGTGTTTATGTCTTATATTTATCCTAATACAATTATTTATTTCCATAGAAACCTTTTAGAAATTAACATGCTGTACAGTTCAGACAATATTTTAGGAAACAATATTTTTTGATGACAACACATTGTACACAAATCATTCCACCTCCCACATTTGCATTTGGGATCAGTTTATTTTGCATCAATTAGCTCAGTTCAAAAACGTTCAGCAACAGATTGATTGTACCTTTAAATCATTATTGATTTTCCTTACTAAGTGACAAATCCAGTTACCATTATTAGTTTACCTACAGTCACTCTTCAATATATATTGAGAGCTTCTTGGCCTTTTCAGCAGCATCCAATTAACATGGCAGCATACATTAGTACAATTTTAAATCACCAAAGTACTATTACCTAAGTAAGTGGTGGAAAATATAGCTATTGTAGAATTTTATGCCATTAGATAATGACTGTATACGGAGGGCTATGTACCTAATAAATTATCCATTATGAGGGAATGTGTGATGTAGCATATTATTAAGAATAATCACTCTACTCCACAACAAAATTTGAATTCATTTCAGCTGACAAAACTAAAATTCCAAGATATCTAAGCTCCTTGTTTTGCATAGGTACCACTGCTGAGCTTAACAACTCCAGCAGGTAATATTTGCAGAAAACCAACCATGATGCAGGTTATGGCAAGGCAATAACAAGAGAGAGACAGCCTAAGTCCTTCAGTAAGAATGACATAATGCTTTTACTCTCTTGTTCTCACACTCTCAATGCTTCCCATCTACCACATCTTCAAACAAATTGAAGATTCATCTGACTATTGCTCTCAAACACTGAGCACAATAACACTAACAACTCACATCTGTGGAATGCTTCTCTTTCCATCTTTGAGCAGCACAAAAAGACTGAATCCAGAATTCTCAGTCCAGTGTCACTATTCCATTTTCTTGAAACTATATTTGTATTGATTGTCATATTATATATTCTGTTTTAAAAACCCTTCTAAGTTCAATGTCTTTCTGTTTAGTAATTTCTGAAAGAAATTACATTCAAATATACCTCCATTGTGCTAGGCCAATTTACCTCCAGTCAAATTTTGCACTATTTATACAGAGTTTTATTGTGTTTTGTTGTAGTTCTGCTAGACAAAAATAGAAGACAAAAAAAGAGATAGATTTTAAAAATACTGCCGGTTATTAGATACTGCTTAGCTTTCTTCATTCAGGGTATATAAAGCACAAGCCTTTATAAACAGAAATATTTCAAATTGCTCCTTTGATGGGATGTTTTCTGTCATCATTACAGTAATGCAGTTTACAGTACTACTGCAATCTAGAGGTAGAAAAGAAGCCTTTTCTTTTCTTTCAAAAGGGGAAAAAATATGACATAAGGCTCTGTAGTTCATATAGCTCCTGGATTCTGCATGGTACCATTTTCCACCAAGAACTGAACACAGAAAAAAAGCGAATCATGTGTCTGAGGCTTTGACAACTTTTATTTGAATTGATCATAGAACGATCTGACATGGTTTGATTCTGTGCCATGCTTGCAGTATGTTGAGGTTCAGTTGTTCTACAACACACAAAGGCAACAACATTCAGGTAACATATGGACATGTGGTGCTTCACTAACCTGAAGCACTGGGACATTTGTGGCAGCCATATGTCACTGAGGAGGGTTCCCATCATGGACAGAATATGCATATAACACAGCAGTGGTACCTGTCAGCACTGCAGAAAAGCATCCTGCTGCTTACCCACATATATATAGAAAAAGCTGGTGATGCAACACCAAGAACTGAGCTGAGGCATTTTTCCCTTTCTTCATCTTTTCAAACTAGCTTCAGCATCATAGAAGAGGGTAATGTACAGGCCAAGAGCAGAAGATTAGCACAGGAAGGTTAGCTAATCAATAATGTATTTCCATCCACACTTTTGACTCTTCCAGTATGAGAGATATGCAGTTTTGCATTGCCTGAGAAATCAGCAGGCAGTTTTGTAGTGGTGGCTTTCTAAGAAGCAGATGAGAAAACCCTTAAACCCTTGGGAGACTTGCAGATTCTGGGAGAACAGCTTAAACTTGGCCAGCTGCACAAATATGAACAAGTGGAACAGAAAAGTGAAGATTCATTCTGGTGTGATAGGCTGGTTACTCTAAAATTCTTAGTTCTACATTCAGTACTAAAGGCAAAAAATTATATAAGAAAAATGTCAGGTTTCATTACATGCATACAGGTACTTAGATACACAAACAAAAAATACCATTACATCCTACATTAGGCATAAACAGCAATATTTTGGTACTGGCAAGGAATGGTGCTGCAGAGGTAGCCTCTGTGAGAAGAGGCTGGGACTGCTCTGTACTGGACACAGCCAATAGCAGCTGGCTGCAATAGACAGGGCCAAGATGGTGATGCCACTCTGAAAGTGTTTTTAAGACAGAAGAAGAAGATCATGGACAGGAAGAGGGGAGGAAAAGGTAGAAACTGCATGTCTGGGAAAAAAGAAAGGGAAGGAGGTACTTCATCACAAAGATGAGATTTTCCTGAGTTGATGGAGCGGACAACAGTAGAATAATTTTTTTTCCTAGATCAGGGAAAATGTATTAGGGGCAGCAGCAGAGAGAAACTGCCACCTCCAGAATACAGTCCCATCCTCATCCTCAACCTCCTCTCCTGGGCCATGAGAAGGGATGGCTATAGGTGTGGAGAGTAAAGGAGTGAAGTTGAATGTGCAAAAAGGGGGATACAATATTAAATTTCTCTTCTTGTTTCCCACTACCTGAATCTGTTGAATCATGAGTACACTGAAGTAATTCTTTCCAAGTCAAGTCTGATTTGCTTGTGCCAATAATTGTTAAATGATCTCTCTGTTTTTATCTCAATTTGTCATTTTTCTCATCCTAGTTCTCCTCCCATCTCACAGATGGGAAAGTAAGAGAGAGGTTGGGTGCATGGCCCTTAGCCAGAGCTAACTCTCCACACATCCATAGACTGAAACACAGGCTGATATTCAGGCTCTTGTTGTGTCTGAAACAGTCTGGGCTAAGACCTAAGAGAAAACTGGTGCTTGAAAGACAGATGAATTACTAGTTGCATTTTAGGCTAAAATGCAACTAAGAAAGAAGACTCTGCATCCTTCCTTGTTGGTAATTCTGACAATTGTTAGGCTTATTTTTATTTATTTATTATGGCAGCATTAGGACTCAGCCTCTTGATACTTAGTTCCAGTATTTGGGTGCATAATGGCTAGATTTTTTCTTTATTTATCTTTCTTTGCTATGAAGAAGTGAACTATGATAGATCCACTTTATTGACAGACACACACTCAAAACACATTTCTACCAGGCACACTCTTGCACTTTACCTTGTGTACACTAATTCAAGATATTAGTAAGAATATGTTTACAATATTAAGGCATGAGGGAATTAATCCAATGTCCTAGTTTACAATGTAAGATGTGCCCAAAGTATATATTCTATCACCATCCAAATAAGCTGTTGAAACTAGGTTGGGCAGTGTTTCTCTTGCCCCCTCCCTCCAGACTATCTTCTGTTAACGGCCCATCAATGCCCTGCTGCTTGACTCATAGATAACTCCCTCCAGGAGCTATCTCTGTTTAATGGGCAATCAAGGATCCATTGCAGGACTCATAGAATATCAGCACATTGTGAGATGCTCTGCCCAGGGGGAGGAGCCAAGCATTCCCACCTGGATATAATCTGGGATTTGGGACAGCACAGGCAGCCTTACCCACTGGATTCCCAGAGGACAAGAGCTACCAGACCTTTCTGTGGAAACACTGCTTCAACAAGACCACTTCATCTGGACTGCTACCACCACAGTTTCAGGTTGTATTCTGACTCTGTCAGTGATCTTTTGTACTATTGTATGTGTTTTGTTTTATTTTATTTTATTTTATTTTATTTTATTTTATTTTATTTTATTTTACCTTTTTTTCTCTCCTATTAAATTGTTTTTTCTAACTTGGAGCTCTCGCTACTTTTGGCTTTTGGCTTCAAGCCAGCACATCCAAAAAGATGGGAGAAGTACGGACAGTCAGGACAATATAGTTCTGACATACTCAGGATAAGCCTTCTTTGAATTAATTTCTTGCTGTAGCAGTTTCTCTCTACTAACAGTAGGCAGCAATTTCTATGTGCTTTTTAAATACCTTCACAGCCAGAAAGTATCTCACCATGTTGGAGATACTCTTCAAATTGAAGGACACTGACACCCAAAATCTGTTGTTTCAGAAAGGGTACATGAGCAGGATACACTAACATGGCTAGGTTTCAATAAGATATGACAATTTTTGCATTGCAGACCAATTTATGACACTCATTAATACTTTCTGACTGAACTTTCAGGGATGTCTTTTTTTGTTGTTTTGTTTTTTGGGTTTTTGTGGGGTTTGTTTTATTGTTGTTGTTGTTGGGTTTTTTGGTTTGGGTTTTTTTTTGTTTGTTTGGTTTTTTTTTGTTTGTTTGTTTGTTTTTGTTTTTGTTTAATTCCCTGGGGATGAAATTCCCTGAGAAGTCTAAGAAGTTCAAAATGGACATTCTGTTGAATATCAGAGAAAATCCCATCCTCTTCCCTATGATATAACTATTAATATTAAAGACCCTAGAGGTGGGAAAAATCTCACTTGTGATAGGTAACAAAATGACTGCAGTAAAAAAAAAAAATATATGAAGCTGAGGTGAAAATATTCACACACTGAAAAAAAGGATATCCATTTTCATGATGGCAAGTTGCAAGAAAGTAACAAATTCAGCACATCTGGTGTTTTACCCTAGAGCAACCCACTCTAAGCACCTTCAATAAACACAAGATGACAAGAAAACTAAACCCATAGATACATCTCACCAGATATTTTCAAGGCAATCAAACCACATAATTATCTGAAAGGCTGCATTACCTTCCCTGCTGCTTAAACAAAAACAAGAATATAATATAACTCCTAAAACTCACTGAGCTCTGTGCAACTGCTTCAGGAATTAATAGCTCAGAAGCTTCACAGGTTTTGAAAAAGAAGAATTTCCACTGCCAAAATCAAGTACCTGGAGGTGACAACATAATCCCTAAAATTAGCTTTTCATTTTATGTCTGGGCATGCTCTCAAATATACTACATATAATTTATTATATCAGCTAAAAGAAATGTCTCCTTATATTTCATCACAGCCTTTTGCTGAAGAACACAAAAGAATGCCAAGTGAACCAACAACACAGTTGACAGATAAACTAAAAGAGCTATGGAGAATGCAAGTAGGAGAGGATTTCACTACTCAGTGTTTGCTTCTTCACAGATCATAGAAGGGGAAAGTAATTGCCACTTGCATCAGAGAACACTACACTCAAAATCACAATATTAAGACTACATTAACACAGAATATCCTGTAAGTTCATCCTTGTGGGACCTTTATATGTGATCCTTACAGATTTTTTGTTAGGAAAAAAAAAAAAATCCCACTTTTAAGTCTTCTAATAAAGTCTTAATTCCTGCTGTTCAATCTCATCAAAAAGAAGAACACATTATTCTTTGGCAGGAGCCTTTGTGGTATTTGAAGACTTTCAGTTCATATTCACCATTCTACTTACCTCTATGCTAAACGTCTTCAAGCTGTTCTGTCTTTTCCTGATAGCTGAGGTTTCTTCTTGAGGGAAGAGCTCAGTTTTTCAGAATTCCAGTGTGCTTTTAGCCTCTCCTAAACTAGTGACATTGGCAAATTCTGTAGATACACTTTTCACCATCTGTTAGAGCAGTTTGCAGATTTATCTCCTAACCCTGAGTTTGGATTCATTTCTGTTTGTATAATATTGAAGTTCCTTGCTCTCGGGGTCAAACTTTGTCTAGCTCCAGACCCCAGTGCATTACCCCAACAATGGACTCAAGGTAAAAGACAGAGGCGCTCTTTTTGTTTCTCGGGACCACAGTCCCACCCCACGGGCTTATTGTAGAACTCACAGCCCAGGAGGAAAATAAAGAGGAGGAGATTTTTTTCC
>JANEHK010000022.1:7922575-8007229 GCA_025960845.1 Tachycineta bicolor | reverse complement strand
AAAAAAAAAAAAAAAAAACCAAAAACAAAAACAAACAAACAAACAAACAAAAAAACCACCTCCAAGATGCACTACTGTTTTTAACTAAGATGGAAGATAAAAGTGTGTCTCCATTCATATAAATGTGAGAAATCAAAACCTTCCATAAAGGAGATAGCAGAAATGAACTTCAGTTTTCAATGACTGGCTGACATGAAGATATAAAAGCACATCACATATAAACAGGAAAATTATATAAAATTACTTGTCTTAGTACACCACTGCAATCTTCAATTTTTCTTTCATATTCTGGATATTGGCCACTGTTCAGAAAAACAAGATAGAGCTCACAGTGCTCCTGGTGCAGTTTACAAGGAGAGGTAGAAGAAAGTCAGAGACACTTTTATCTTCATGTCTTTCTTTTTCAAGGTAGTTTTAGCAATTTAACATGGATATTTCACTCTAACAGTACTGTAGCTAAAGATCTAAAGATCTATATAATTTTCACAGTATTGTGCAATCCTCTCAAGTAATCCATCTTTCAATGAATTTCAAAATTAGGACTTGTGCTGGTTTTGTATTAATTGATCTAGCCACTGATTGGTTTTGTCAGGAATGGAGGAAACTGCTAGCAGATTCTCTTAGAAAAATTATTTCCATGGTTGGCTTCTTCCCTCCTCACCAAATGTCAATTAATGTAAAATTGTATTAAAAAAAAAAAAAAAAAAAAAAACCAAGAAGATATATACAACACATTCAAGATACATACAACTTATAAGACAAACCATCTAAAATTTTCTTTGCAAGTCTTATTTCTGCAAGCACCAATTAAGATGCAAAACATATCTACATTTTTTACACCTGCACTCCTAGTTCCACTTTTTGAATTAAGCCCCACCCACTACTGGGAGGAAAAACTCCAACTGGAAAAGCTATAAACAGCATGTTCAATAAATAGATTATTTTCTTTACCTTGTTTCCATTAGCCTCTCTGCTTTTGAACGTGAAACCTAGGTCTTCAGCTTGGCTGTTGGATTTAAGTTTCTCTTCTCTTTGGTGGATTGATAGAGATTTTCTGAGGCTTGGAGTGAATTTCTACTCTATTTGTTCAAGTAAGAAATTGATAGCAGTGGTAAAGATGCCAGACATGGTACTAGCAGATGATACACAAACTTTCTTGTAGAGCTCTGTGAATGCATTTCAGTCCTGATCTATAACACCCCTGCTATTCTTGACCTGGACCTCTCCTGTGCAGGGCCTGACAGAATTTATCTGGTGTTCTGGCTCTGTGATTCGGTAAATAGCCACTAAATAGCCCAAAAGTCATCTTCACTTGTTTGATATGCCAGTTTTATGATCAGATCTAGATTATACAGAAGTTAATAGGCATTTTCATGAGTCAGTAAATATGAATTTGGTTTTCAGCATCTGGACACAACTAAGTGGTGTAAACAAGGTTATTCACAAAAACATGGGGGGAGGGGGAAAGAAACCTGGAATTAAGGCATACAAAATCAGTTTGTTTTGGTTTTTATTTTTCCTAGAACTAGATGGTGTCATTTAATTCTACACATAAAATTCCCAGTGGAGAATTTCAGCTTGTTTACAACTGATTCATCCTGAGAAGTCACTGTTATACTAGTACTACTAGTGCTGTTTACGTAATATATTAATTATAAAATATTTCAGATAATTTCTCAGTGATGATTTAAAAAAAAAAAAAAGTGCTAGAAGCTATACATAATGGTTATTTAAAAAGAAAGCATTTCTGAAAAAAGTATACTGCCAGTAGTGCTAGTCTGAAGTGAACTGAAATGCTTAGCATTTCATTTCCAGTCTCTGTGAGACTGTGGAACGCATCAGGAAAGACACAGCAAATATGTAGAAAAAGAGTAGCAGCATACTCTCACTACTACAAGCTTTCACAGATCTCTTGAAGTCAGAGATAAGTCACTTTACAGCTGCTGAGGATCTGTCCCTGGTGCAGTAAGAAAACCATAGAGCAGGTTGGGGAAAGAAGAATGAATTCCAGTTGCTTGTTTTGTAACTGCACGTTGATAGTATTTCTTGAAACACAAGTTAAGCACGTTTAATTCTTTGTTCTGTTATCTTTGTAAAATGGTGCATCTTAACATACAAAATTTTAATAATGATTTAGCAGGTTTCAAGATCTTTAATGAACATGTAGCCTTTTTTCTTGGGAAAAATATTCTATTACTACATTCAAGACATGAATACCAAATTTCCTTAGATGTTGTGCTAATGACTAACTTACAAACCTTTGAAAATAAAGTATTTGCCAAATAAAAATATACAGTTATATTTGTGCAAATAGTGTCACTGGAACACAAAATATGATTTTAAGTCCAGTTGTTTCAAAACAAAGTAAAAAGCATTGAAAATGTATTTGTAGCCAATACTTGTATGATGAACTGGATGCCATCATGGGCAATAAACAGGATATGGATTATCAGTTATCCATTACTCTAAAATGCAACTGCACAGTCAATCAGTACCTAGTGTCCTTGGCTTATCAAGACAAATAGACCAAATACAGCAAACTGTAGTAAACAAATGTGAGGACGAGACATCAGAGACGACCTGCTGTGGGCCGACCACAACCCCTGTTCCTTGGGAAGCTGGGAATAAAGCAGTGAATTGGATGAGATTTCTTATTAGCATGTTATTGACAGGACACAGATACTGTTAAAATAGCTTTGATAAACTTCTCATGTTTCACAATGTTACTGGTGAGTGCCACAATCATCAGCCTGAGACAACAAAGTTTAAGAAGTTTTGTGTCTCATTCTGTTTCTCACAATTCAACTCTATTTTAAGTGGCAATAAAATAATTCTTTCCTAAGTTGAGTCTGTTTTGTCCATGATGGTAATTCATGAATGGTCTCCCTATTCTTATATTTACCTGTGGGCTTCTCCGTCTTATTTTCTTCTACCAGTCTGGGGAGGAGGAGGACTGTAAGAGTGGCTGGATGGGTGTCTGGCTGCAAGTAGAGGTCAGCCCACCAAAACTTTTTTTATGGACTTGATCAGTTTTAAATGGCTCTCTGTACTTTTTTGGCTACACTGCAACAGATAGCAGAAACCTATTACTATGAGATACCTGTCTAGCTTTCAGATATTTTTTTCTTTTTAATGAATTGTTTAAGTATTGATGTACTTTTTTATTACAAGAATATAATCAGAATGAAGACAGAATGCTACTAGGCTGAATTTGTCAAGGCCCTAAACTAGAGGAAGTGAGTTAATTGCAGAAACACATTTATTCATCTTAATTAATGTCATATTTTCTGTGACTTTTTTTTTTTTTTTAACTCAGCAGCAACTTATTCATATCTTGGACTGTAGCTATATTCTTTAAAAAAATGAGTAAATGTTTTTAATATTAGCATGTGATTTATATAAATTAAAGAGAGTTCAGGTAGCTTTCAAAACTTAAGATATGCGCCCTTAAATCTACTGAAATGTTAGTTACAAAACTGTAACATACATTTCTTGACATCTCTGCAAGAGGTTTTGATATTTCAGGATTATAAGACTAAGAAAAAAAGCAATAAATATGTGGTACAGATCTGTTGGAAATTATAACCCACTCCATTGGATCTTTACACAGAGGTAAAAGTACATCTTTAGTGCAGGGTCCCGAGGTGACAGTCTTAAAAAGCATATTCATTTCATCTTGGACTCTGAATAGCACAGTGGACTGGCATTGTAAACCCACTAGTTTCTCCGAGCCTTGTGCTGGAGGTGTGTCACACATAGTAACAGCAGTAAAGAGCCTCGCTTCCATCAAAGCCACCAGAGAAGCAAGTATCAGGAACTACACAGTAAGATATAAATATAAAATCAATAACAGGAATACATAATTTGTCACCTACATATAAATGAATTTTACTGCCAGAATTTGCAAGTCCAGACAAAGCACAAATGTATCACATAGAAGAATTCAAACTATTTTTCATTCCATTTACTAAATAAATTTATTACGATCATCTTATTGAAATGATTATACAATTTACATCACTCTTTAAAATTATACAGAACCTTCATTATCTTTATATGAGATTTCCATTCTCAATATTTAAAGCTAGAAAAAGCACACTACAATCATTACCTTTACACCTGTAAATGTTCTGTAAGACATATCTTTTGCTATTATTTTTATTTAGGATGTTCTGAATAATAATCTGACTCCATTTGAGTCAAAAGGCTGTGAAATATTAGAACAGCAAGAGTTAGATATCTGGCAAAAGAATATATTCGCCTGCCTAGCAGAAGTACATAGCACATATTTAGTTTTAAATAGCTGAATCATTTCTGAACTGTTTCCCAAATTTCTTCTTATTTTCACTCATTTTCATTATTCATCAGGAAGGAATTGTGTTACATTATCTATGTACACATTAATTCAATCTGAAACCACCTCACTTCACTAAAAGCTAGATTAATATAATATCTTTAATATTTCTTGACCTCAAAAGAGAAATTATTGTTTCACAATACAAGATTTCCAATTGAAAAAAAAAAAAAAAAAAAAAAAAAGATTTCTTTAACAGCTTTGTGATATAGCATCCTTGAAAATGGTTTTCTTCTCCTTTTCTAACTTGGTTTTGGATGTGCAAAAAATCTCACTTCTGGTGGGGATTTTTTTTGGTTGTTTTGTTTGGTTGATTGTTTTGGTTTTTGGGGTCTTTTTTCTGAAAAAAGAAAGCAAAACTCATAAGAACTTGAAGTATACAGCTCATTAAGTTAAAAATTAGGAGAAGTTACCTGCTAGCTTGTCTGAGAAGCAACTAAGTGTTTTCTTTCTAAGCTAAATTTCAGCTAAATATGCTGTAGGAAGCCCAAGAGAGAAATCAACAACACAAACTGTCCAGATTAAATACAGCTTGAGAAGCAGCATTCTTGGTTCCTACCCTCAGCCAAGAGGCCGGAGGAAACACTACCATTGGCAGGTACTTCCATAAGCAATGAAGAACAGCCCTGTGATTTGCCAGTGGTATGTCACTTCCTTGCTGTCCCTGGTCCATGCAGCTGTGGAGACATCATCCATCATTACATGGATGATGACCTTGTGTGTGCCCCCAATTGTGATGTGCCGACCCAAGTGCTTGACCTGACAATTAATGCATTGATTGTTGCAGGAGAGCTGCATGGGAGCAAAGTTCCAAGGATGCCACCTTGGCGGTAGCTGGGACTTGGAATCGGCAAGCAGACGATTGTGTTGCAGAAATTGGCCATCAAGACAAAAATCAGAACCCTTAGAGGTGTCCAACAACTGTGTGGGGCATTGAATTGGGGTCTGACCACCTGATCCCCCTCTTTGAATTACTGAAAGGGGAAGGGGAGTTGAGTTCTCCTAGGATCCTCACCCCGGAGGCCAAGAAAGCCCTGGAAAAGGTACAAAACTGGAAGCCCTGGAAAAGGTACATGTCTACATGGCAGGCAAACTGGTCTGAGCTGGACCTGCCTTTCAAATTTATCATAATGGGGAGATTGCCACACCTCCATGGGGTCATCTTTCAATGGGACTCAACAGCTAAAAAGGACCATGTCAGGGGAGATCCTCTCTTCATCATAGAGTGGGTTTTCCTCAGCCACCAGCGGCCTAAAAGAATGACAAGGCCACAAGAATTGGTGGCTGAACTTATTCAGAATGCAAGAATCCGAATCAGAGAAGTGGCCAGATGTGACTTTGAATGCATTCACGTTCCAATTGGACTTAAATCAGGCCAAATTACAAAAGCGATATTAGAACACCTGCTTCAAGAAAATGAAGATTTGCAGTTTGTCTTGGACTCCTTCACTGGTCAAATTTCAATTCATAAACCTGCCCAAAAAATTTTCCATTCAGATGCCCAATTTACATTGGTATTAAAAAGTGTTTGGAGTAAAACACCTCTGGAGGCTCTGACAGTTTTTACAGATGCGTCCAGAAGGTCTCACAAGTCAGTCCTGACTTGGAGACATCCTCAAATTCAGCAGTGAGAGGCACTTATTGCTGAGGTAGAAGGATCACCTCAGGTTGCTGAGTTGGCTGCAGTCATCAGGGCTTTCGAAAGGTTCTCCAAACCATTCAATCTAATCACGGACTCTGCGTACATTGCGGGAGTGGTGTCCAGGGCAGAGCAGGCTATCCTGGAGGAGGTGTCTAACACCGCACTCTTTCAGTTACTCTTGAAACTTGTCAAGCTAGTCTTCCACCAAGAGCAATCCCTCTTTGTGATGCATACAAGGTCACACACCGATTTACCTGGGTTCATTGCTGAGGGAAACAGAAGGGCTGATGCTCTTGCTGCCCCTGTGGCAGTGGCCCCTTTGCCAAACATCTTTGAGCAGGCAAAAATCAGTCACTGATTGTTCCATCAAAATGTGCCTAGTCTAGTTCGTCTGTTTTGTATCACCCAGGAACAGGCCAGGGCAATCATGACCACAAGTCCCTCTTGTCAGCAGCATGCACTCCCCACTCTAAATGTGGGAGTTAACCCCAGGGGACTTAACAGCTGTGAGGTGTGGCAGGTGGACATGACACATGTCCCCCAATTCGGCAAGCAAAAATATGTGCACCTCTAGGTAGACACCATTTCTGGTGCAGTCTTTGCCTCTGCCCACACAGGGGAGAAATCCTGGGATGCCATCAAACATCCGGTCCAGGCTTTCTCCTGGCAGGCATCCCAAAGGTACTGAAAACCAATAAGGGGCCTGTTGGGAAGGATGAAACCAGAAAGCCCTATAAATATGATTGCTTGGACTCTGAGAATGTGAAACCTGTAACTGAGATAGAATTGAAAGTAAGTTTTGATGTTTGAGATGTCCTAGCTACTAGATGCCTGCAAAAACAACCCCCAATGTATGATTCATCCCACACATGTAACCCTCCCCGAAGTGGCAAGTATCTGTAACCCCATTGGCACAAGCCTGTTACAGCCCACCTCGAGACCCCTTATCAGAGGGCTGCGAGAGTGGGCCTCCTCGCTCCTTCTTCTGTTCTTTTCTCTCCTTTGCTCCTCTCTTGCCTCTTGCATCTTGCTCTTGGAATTTCTTTATCTCTCACTGCCCCCACCTTCCAAGGCCATGCCACAGCTGCGCCTGGCAGCTCTGAGCAAGGCCTCACACTCTAGACAATAAACCTGTTCTTCTAAGACCCAACTTCAGAGATCTCTCGTCTACATTCATCTACACCGTCCTGGAGTCCTCAGCAGCAGGAGGGAAAAAGGCATTTTTCTACAGGGGCCCAAGTACCGGTCCGAGGAATTCTGCAGTTTCCTGCAGCAATGGAGAGTGGAACACAAGACAGGCATCCCCCTTTCCCCAACAAGCCAAGCCGTTGATGAGAGGACCCACCAGAAGATCAAATGGGTCCTCGAACAACAACAGCAGATTTTAAAAACAGAATCACCTTCCATCCAACTGGCCAGGGCCCTGTTCACAATTTTTTTAACTGCTCCTATGAGGTTGAACCCACCGGTACTCCATCACTTTGGAGCAAACCAACAGCTAACCATGAAAGAGAGGCCACCAGTCATGGTCAAGGACTCTGAGACTGGACGGATGGAGGGACCTCATGAGGTGGTCATGTGGGGATGTGGATATGCTTGCATGTCCACCCCCACTGGCCTAAGGTGGTTGCCATCAAAATGGGTGAGGCCCTACATCCCAAAAGTCTCAGGGACCAAAGAAAAAAATCTCACAGGTGTCGGTCGCAGCGTGGAGAAGAAAAAAGAAGGAGGATGACATCTGGGGTGAACTTCCCTTTCTTTCCAGTTTCCCTACCCCAAACAAATTTGCCTTTTTTAAAGTCCTTTCCAACTGATTTGAATTGGAGCCTCACCTGAGCCCAGTTTGTGATGGAGATCCATCTCCTCTCATTGACTCTGCTCGTCAGCCTCCTCTTGCCAACCAGTGAATGGATTGTGCCACAGCCAAAAGCTCATGTGTGGGCCACCCCTGCAAGATCTATGGGACACGACCACATTTGCCTTTCTGCCACCTCTGCCACCGACCCATTGTCAACCTGTCTTGTGGGGATCCCTTTTAGACCAGTTGAGTTGCCTCCAAGGCTCCTGGGAATCACTGCACAAGCCAACAGCAATAAACCTCCCTTTGGTCTCACCCTGTACCGGAATCCCCTCACAAATGAGGAGTTATGTTCCTGTCCTTTCCCAATTGCCCGAAGAACCCAATGAGTTGGAAATCCTTGGTTCATCCAATGCTGCCTTTTGTGTTCAGTTTGTTTTTACCCCACCCAAGGGCCAGGACAAATATTTCTAATCCATTTCCCAAATAAAAACTGTTTACACTGCTGGAACATGGTGTGACAGGATCGCCCATGTAAAAATGGCCTCCACCTTAAATTATAAACCCCTAGCCCTCCCCAAGGGATTTTTTTCTTATTTGTGGTGACCGGGCATAGGCAGGCATCCCCTCTCACCTGACAGGAGGTCCATGAACTTTCAGCCAGCTGGGCTTCTTCACCCCCAACAAAACTCACAATATGGATTGGCAGAGGAAAAATTCCACTGCAAAATTGGCTATCCAAAAGAGAGATTTGGCACAACTTGACCTGGACTGTGATTCCGAAATTATTCATTGGTCTAAATCTAAAGGAGTCAACATCACAATCTTTTTAATGTGGGCCTCAGCGGCAAAGGCTTTAGGTGGATTGGCCCACCTAGAGTGATGGGAGGCAAAACAAGTGAATTTGACATCCAATGTCCTGGCCGACATCCTGGCTGACGAAGAAATAACAAGGCAGGCAACATTGCAAAATTGGGCAGCGATTAATTACCTCCTCCTTCATGGCCATCAATGTGAGGAGTTTGAAGGGCTGTGTTGTTTCAACTTGTCCTCAAAAAGAGAGAACACCCACAAAACTATCCAGAGAATGAAGGACATGGTTGGTGAGATCAAGAGGGAGACAGACGACTGGCCGAGCGGATTGAGAGCCTGAGAGCCTGAGAGTCTGGATCAGTTCAATTTTAAAGACTGGGTTATTAATTTTATTTATTATTGTCATTGCTTTAATTTCTTGTGGTGTTGTTAAGAGGATAATTTATAACATCACACATTCCCCCTCAGTTAACCATGCCACCATCCAAAGTGCACCAGAAGACATGGAGCCATGGAGCTGGAGGAAGGCCTGGAAATTGAAGGGCAAGACCATGAAGGCTGGCCCATCCTGCAAGAGTGGCTTGCCAAAAGCCGTCCATGTTCAGGGCACTTTCCACCTCCGGCCCAAGTTTCCGTATTTAAAATAAAAAAGGGGGAGATGTAGTGGTGTGGGATTTTGGTTTTATTGTATGTTCTGTTAATTTATTGAATGGTTCCTCCTGTGCACCCCTGTTTGTTCCCCCCAATGGTCATTCCCTGTTTTTCTCCGCTCCAACCGTTATGTGTCACTCCCCTACTCCCCCTCCTCTGGGATCTGCCTGTCATCTCAGGGCCTTCCCCTAGAGCTAGAAAGTTCTTCCAAGGGTGTCGAGTGATAGGTCAGATCCAGAGGGGGTCCCTCCTTATCATTTATGTTTGGTTTATGAAAATATCATTCACCAGTGTGACCCCTCCCTGGTGTTCCCTGATTTGCTCACCCCCTACCTCTTCTCCTTGCTCCACCCCCAAATAAAAGGTGCTGGCAAACAGCCTGGGGGCTCTGCCTGGGCAGTTACCTGGAGGTGAGGAGGTCCCACACTGGGGCTCCAATAAAATCTTGTGTCCCGTTCAGCAGAGTTCACCTTTCTATCTCTGCCATCGTTGCCTTGCACCACCTGTGCCCTCTGCCAAGGTTGTGTGAGAGCCAAGACCCCACAGGATCGAATTAGCTGGCGTGGCCAGCTGTCCGTACCTTATCACGCCACAATGCCGGAGCTAGCCTGAGCGAGCGTGAGGAAGACCACGCATTAGGCACTGTGACATACATACCCAAATTCTGTTCTGGTCAGAGTGAGATCTTGTTACTTTAGGACTCATGATTTTGATAGAGCTGTAACATGAAGAAAACAACATGCTCAATAACCCCATGGAACACAGGTGATTAGAACATTAGATACAAGACAGTTACTAAACAATACATTCCTAATAGTCACATTAAAAGCTAAACATTTAAATGAAAAAAAAAAAAAAATCATCACTTTCAGTAAAGTGTCTTGGTTTGAAAGACAGGTATCTGCTAGGGAGAGGCAGGGCCTCTCTAAGAATGGGGAATTCCAATCCCTTCCCTCCAAGTTATTATAATTTAGAAGATTAAAGAGGCTTTTCAGTCAGAGCTATGGGGAAAGGAATAACTTTCTTTACTAGTAAATATAACAGGACAGACAAACAACAACAATTACAGCAATAACAATAATAATAAACAGAACCAAGAACCTCGATGTGGAAACCTTTGTTTCACAAGCGCGGGGCAGTCTGATCTCTTGGGACCCCGAGAGCACCAAGCTGAAACAGTGGGACACTCTGGGGTTGATGACTAGAAATGGTGGGTTGTCACCAGCAGGCAGGGTGGGGGTGTCCCAGCAGGCAAAGTGAGCAGTGCTGAAGAAGCCGCGATGGCTGGACAGGGCTGACCCAGCTCCAGCAGGGCAGGCAAAGAGCTCCAAATTTCTGGGCGCTCCAGCAGATGATGGATGGTGATAGAATTGCCAGGACTGGACCCTCCATTAACAGTAGACTCTTCAAGCAGCTAGTTGCCCGACCAATCTCTCTGATGCCAAGTGCAGGAGGGGCACTCTCAGCTCCCAGAGCACTGAGCCTTTCCCTCCCCCAAACTTAAGTGATCATCCCCCACCCTCGACACTTCTGCACCCTCAAAGCATCAGTATTTAGTCTCTTAGCAACTTATGAGGGGGAAAAATTCTATAGGGAAAGAAGAAAAAAAAAACCAAAACCAAACCTAACAAGCCACTAGACATTTTAGAATTCTGAGATGAAAGAACAGGAAGGCCAAATTAATTTACTACCCTACTCAAAAATGTCCACATTATTATAAACAGCAAACAAGAAATCTCTGAAGACTTTCAGAGAAAAAGAGAAAACTTTCATCTGAAGACACATTTAAGTAAACTCATACTGAAAAGCAGAAGGATAAATGTTTTGACACCTATCACTTAAACTCCTCATGTTAAGTCTTTCCTGGACCTAAATCCTTTGTGGGTGATTTGCAGGAGTTCTTTAGCCAGAATTCTTTCTTACTGTGTCTAATGGGCACTTGTAAGGAAAATGTTGATTTGCTAATACTAAGAAAGAGCAGCACTGAGGCATTAGTAAGGGTGTTTTTTTAATTAGGAGTTAAAGACCTAATGGGTAATTAATTATCATGAAGCCACTCACTTACTCACTTCCTCACTTCCCCTCACCAACCACCACTGGATAGGGAGGAGAACTGGACAAAGTAAAAAAAAAATTAAAATCCACATCATCATCATCATAATAAAGAGTCATAAATTAATATAGCAATAAAAGAGGCGAATTAAAACACAAGAAGTCAAATTAATACAAATTGCTCACTATCTGCCAACTGATGCCTAGAGTGTCCTCAGGCAGCAACCAGAACCCTTGCTTTCTGTGGGTATGGCATATGAGTATGGCGTTCTGTGGTATGGAATGTCTCTTTGGCCAGGTTGGAGGACTTCTGCCGGCCATACTCTCCCCAGCTTCTTGTGCAGCCACTCACTGGCAGCATGAGAGACAGATTATATGATTATTATCTCATCATGAAACATCATTACTTATAAGTTTATTAGATACTGACAATGTTATTAATTACTTTTGTCCCAAGACTGTTTCAAAATTAGAAGTCCCTATTGCAGAAATAATCAGTCTTGGCTTGAATTTCTAGGAAGTACAAGAGAAATGTTCTTAAAAGATCTCTGCTTGTATTTCCAGACAAATTTTGCTGTCACTGCTGGTGACTTAAACAAACATAGAGATAACAAAGCAACAGGTGAAGGTAACTGGTCAAAGTAATTTACCTCAAAAGACAAATAGCAAACACTGCATTGGTTATTCTGTTTCAGTGAGAATTTGTCTTGAAAATCACCTTCTTTTTTTCTTGCTCAGGTTGCTCATGCAGCTGGAAACCTACATGAAAAAATAGCTAACAAACAGGCACCAAGACACATTTGTTCAAAACCTGTTTCATCTTCAACTGACACCTGAGGAGAAACTAGTTAAAAGCTTGACAGATTCAACACACGGCAAAGCATCTTTTGTTGGCAATGCTTTAAATTCCTATGAGGGAAGGTGTATCAGTGAATCAGAGGTTAGCACAGGGAAAGAAAAAGCCACTGTTACTTCCATGTTAGAAAAAAATGTTATATACAGAATCCAAAAAAATTTAGAAAACCATCAAATTTTACAAATTCATTTTAAAAATTCTTAATCAAAACTTATAAATCTCTCTGTGGAAACATATATCTTCTAAGAGTGATTTTATGTGTAGTACTAGTTTCACATGAGATAAAAGGACAGATTATCCAGTTCCTATTCTCTGACCTTCAGAGGAGTCAAATTCTGTAGACGCAGGAGAATAAATAAGTTTGGGTTTAAATCACAGTTTGATAACCTGATGATGTGCTCAGATATGACAGTAGATGTTAATACTTAATGACCCAAAGGAGTTTTTTAAGTCTTCTTTCTTACACCCCACTGATATATCAATGCAAAAAATATCCAGAACTATTCAAGTGCAAGTTGATCAGATTTAAGTATGGATGGAAGTATGGATTACAAGTATGAAGTATGGATTAGACTTCAAACAAAAAGACAAATATGTCTGAAATGTATCTGATAGTATAAAAGAAAACAAAAGAAATCAAATAAGATTGCCTGAATGACTCTACCATAATGGTAATAACCACCAAGAAGTTTTGGGGTAGCCTTTCTATGATTTAGAAGTTGCTTGAACTGAAGAGGTGTTTAAATATTTGTCCAATATATAATAAAAATTATGATTATGAAAGGGTCCGTGAGTATGAGGCACTTATTTTCTTTTTCAACTCCCAGTTTTTCTTTCTGTAACTCCCTTCAGAAAGTGAGGAGAGAGATTACAGACACAACACTCTCTTTAGATTAAATAATTAGATATACAGTATCAGGTCAATGGCATTCTAGAATGTATTTAAAAAATCCAGATGTTCTGAATTCTGCCTTTTCTCCTAGAGGATACTGTCACATCACCTGCTCTGCAAGACACAATGAGCGTGTGAATCACAGCAAACATACAGCTCTCCACCTCCTTCTCCTGGATAGAAATAAGTTTCTGTAGACAAAAATATGCAGAGGAAAACCTATCTAAAGGCAAAAAACCAAAACAAAACAAAAAAACCCCATATTTTGTTCATTTGGATCAAAGAACAAAAGCCTGCCTCAAAGTCCTCAGAAATGAGAAGGAACCAACCAGCTGTGTTTGGACCACCTCCATTCTGTTATTCTGATAGGAAATCTAGATTGTTTTTTGTGCAGAAAACCCTTATGTTCTTGTTTTAAAAGGTTCTTTTTATGGCTAAGTATGCTCAATTATTTCATTATTAGTCAGTTTCATTTTTTTGTATGTGTGAAGAAAAAGTCCGTATCACTTGGCAAAAAGGAATAGTAATGAATTTGTCAGGGGAGAGGCAGGGACAGCACAACACAATGTTTTATTTTCATTACAATCTAACTAAAATTATTGTTTGTCTCACAACTGCAATAAGTCAACAAACTTGCTTGCATTTCTTTGTACTCACAAATTATACCCATTTACACATGACAACAATTCATCATACTTTTTGTTCGAAAGAGTAAAAAAACTCCAAAGTATATTTTAAAGCTCTTTTCAAGTTTGACTTACTCTCTTTGAGTTCTACCCCCTGCGTGACAAAGCTTTCCAACTTAGCTGAATCCTGACGTACAAGAATGTAATCATTTACCAGGTAGGAAAGCTGCAGGAAAGGTGTATGCTGTTCTACAGTCACAGGACAAATATGAATATTTGTGCACTTACAAGATGTGTATGCCTTCATGCTAGACAGGACAACTGATGGACAACAACCACATGGCCAGCCCCAGTGGCTTGCAATGTACCTTCAGTCAACCTTCTCTGAGCCTGCACTTCTCTCCAAAAGATACAGGCCTGGCTGCAGTGAAATAATCTGGTAGTGCTCCCCTCAAAAATAGTTGGGAACCAGAAACATATCATGGAGCTGTGCAGAGAATGCGTTCCAGTCAATCTGTGTATCAGAGAATTAGGAGGTGAGGCGTGAGGAGTGAGCGTCACAGTCACAGCATGGGAACTTAACAGACTTTTCTTCTGGAAAGGAAAAAGATACATGGTTACAAGAAGCTTTCCCTTCTGGAGGCAAGTCTGAACAATAAAGCCTGTTCTCATGTGCCTAACTCCAATCTCACACTACAAAGGAAACTGCAATTAGTATTTTCAGTGAGGCTATGAAGACTGTCCTTGCAAAAGGCAGTCTCCCTCTAGAAAACATGATAGAGTAGGCATGAGGAAAGATTGGCTCTATTACGTGTTCCACTCAATGCAGAGTTCATTTAAATTGTTCATAACAACAATTTAGTACAATAAATTGTACCGTAACAAGTGGGGAATGATTATCTTAAGGCAAAAGCAGACTTTGTGAAGGCAGTACAAATAAAAAATACTCATCTGCCTCTTCTCAATCATCATAATGCAATTTACATACTCTGATATATGCATTATTAATAAAAAATATCATTAAAAGTAATAGGAATGATTCAGTTTTAATAAACTTTGCAATACTTCACCATATTTTCAAATAAAATCAACAGGAGGCATGTTCAGCAAAAATAGGACACATTTTTCCCCTAGGTAAACTTTTAACTGTTGTCATGTTTAACTGTTTAATGTCAAAGACCTACAATATTTCATCTTGAGAATAATAATCACAAATTTAAATTATATATATATAAAATATCATATAATATATATTATATGATATTTTATATAATATAATATCATATATATTAATTATATTATATTATATTATATTTATTATATTATATTATATTATATTATATTATATTATATTATATTATTTTGTATTATATTATATTTGCTAATTCCTCTATTTCAGTCATGATTTTATGGATTTGCTGCATAATGATTCATCATAATCTTTTAGTCATTTACTATGACCAAAATTTCTTGGTCATAGTAAGCATATAGCAATTATTTCCTTTCTACATCTAACATAAGGATCTCAAAAAGTTAAAAACAGTCAGCTAATTAATTCTAACAACATTGCCATAATTTGACAAAGGTTTCACTTCATCCACCAGCAAAATACTTTATCCTCTGATATGAAATAAAATAGCTGATTGAAACATCTCAATTAAATAATATTTTGCGTCTTTTTCTACCCTGTGTTCAGCACTTTCTATTAGCCAGTTGTAGATTGTTTGGAATATTACAAAGTCAGACATTAAATTACCTCAGGAAACACATATGTTTATCTAGAAGGGGTCAGGAAACACATGGTTCTCTGCAGAAGGCATGGACTTGAAAAAGCAAAAAATTGGATTTAATCTAGACTATGCATGTCTGGCCAGATGTTCTTTTCATGTTAGCAAAATTAATTAGCCATGGACTTTGTTACTATTACATTCTGGGACCCCTCAGTACAATTATCGCACTAGTAATTTAACTGTTACACCATGAACTTGCAAATGCTAGCTTAAATTGCTAGCACATGTAAATATCTGCGTGCTTATAAAAGACGTGATAAATCACATGCTTCTGGAAAGCATTTAAAAAAAACCAGGTTCACTAAGCATATGTTTGGCACAAGTAATTACAGAATCAATTACATTTGCAAAATACAGGAGGGCAACAGATTACATTCTTGAAACACCCTGATCTGCATTGAGTTTAAAACCCTGTATGTCTCAAGATGTATGCTCAAAAAGTCATCCCATTCCTGTAAAAAAAGCTGTTCCCAGTATATCAAAAGCATGGTATTTCCTATAAATGCAGAACCACATTTTACAATTCTCAGTCATCCTGCAGACATTTTGCAGCACCACTGTAAACCACAAAACAGTCACTGGCCATTTTAAAGGATATCCTAAAGGCCTCAGATCTAGTTTACCACTACTTTCAATTTTGTTCCATGCCTAGATTGAGCAAAAAACCTCCTGAAGCAAATAATCTTTTCTTAAAAAGAGGGAAAAATAAAAGTAAAAAAGGTAGATATTATATATTTTGTACAAATTGAAACCTTTGGCTAAACTATGGGGTATGCTCTCTCATAGACACAGTAATCTTTCTGAGAGGCAAAGCACACAGGAAAAAAGTGCATGACACCTTTGCTCATGCTGTATTTTGATTCACTCTAATATATAACAGCTTCTCAACATTGTTGATGGACCATGTGATATACAAAGCCACACAGACCCCTCCTTTCATTTTGTGTTCAGATTCTTCCTTGACTCTCTGATTTGGGAGGTTTTGAGAAAGAGCATAGAATAGATGGTACAGAATTGTATAGCTTACCACATTTAATTTATGTATTTTACTTACTATAGCTTTTGAAATTCTGAGAATTGTATACCATTTAGATCTCATACTATTACAATGCCAGATCATGGCACTTAGAAAGACAGCTGAAAGAGAGGTCACTAAAGCTTAATCAGCTCCATAATCACAGTACAGTTCATTCCCTGGAAGAAACCTTCCCTCTCCTCTTTCAGCTCCAAGAGCAGAACAACACAAAGATCAGAATAGTCTCTCTAGCTTACAATTCTGACTCAGCTCCTTTGGGAATTTACTAAAGGTCTGTTAGTGTGTGAGCCACGTACTAAGATCCTGAAAAACATAAAGGGTGATCATGAATCATCATGGCAGAATTAAGCAAAAGACAAAAAGTGTGATACAGGTGTAAGCAGAAAAAAGGAGGAATGGGGTAAAAAATAAGTATAGGTGAAAGGGGGTTTACTGCATCCCCCCCCCCCCCCTCCCCCTTGCTCCTAAACCATATCTTTTGGCAATTTTTTTCTGTTTTCCTGCTACTTTGTGCACTTCAATGCAAATCTTGACATTAAAAAAACAAAACAAAACAAAACACCACCCCCCACCACCCCCCCCCACGGAAAATCTGCAAAAGGACCAGCTCTGCCTCCATTTAGAAGGAAACAAAAGTACTTTCTCACTCTATCCTCCAAACAGAAAGGAAAGCATAGAAGTGAGGAATTTTCTTGAATCTTCTTCAATTATTTTTTCTAACATACTGAAATGTGTCTCCTGATTTCATTTTCCTTGTCTCCACTCTTTCCCAACATTTGCTTTGTTCTCATGATAAAATGGTGGATATCATTAGCAGTTTCATGTAGCATTTTAATGCACCTAGTATTGGTGTTTTTTTGTTGTTTTTTAATTTCCAGAGCTGTAGTGGGTACCTACAGCTGTTTAAAAAGTATTTCAAACAATCTGAAACAAGCATCCTGAATGATTGAAGATTATTGGTAAGGGCTTAGATAGCCTCTCAACTCCATAAGATAAATTAAAATGCATCATAAGATGATAGTGATGAAATGAAATTACATCCTAAAGTTTTATATGAACCAAATGTAGTCTGCTCAGTGCTCTATTCCATATCAAAAAACCCACTACATGTACCACTGGTTAACAGGAGTTGGCAGTCTCCAAAGAACAGTTGTAGAACCATAATCTATGAAATTAATTGCTCTTTTAGCCCTGGAAGAGGTGTTTTAGCTCAGAATTTAGACACTACATAAAGCTGTGTTAGGTTTGGTAAGCTTTTAAGAAAAATGGAAAGGGTGTGGACCAATTCCATGACCACTTAACTGTTCTCTGCTGCTCAGACATCCCGGTGAAGTTTACAAATAGAAATATTCATAGTACCAGAAGGTCTGGAATTTAACTGCACAGAGGATGGAGTGGGAGGGAAAGGAACAATCTTTACTTTCACTGAAATAATCAGACTGTATAATCGTTTAGTTGGAGTAGTTTTTATTTTTTTTTTTTTTTTTTTTTTTTTTTCTTTCTTTCTTTCTTTTTTCCTATTGTGCTTCTTTCTTTTTATAAAAGATGCTGCCAGAAGGCAGCCCTGACAGCTGGTTCCAGGAAAGCAAAGCTGCCAAGACACAAGGAGAAAATGGAGGGGTCCTTGGACTGAGACAGTAAAAGGGAAAATACAAGTTCTGTGTGCACAACCCATTTGATCAATCCCCTTACAATTATCCTCCCTGACAACACTGAAGAAGAGAGAGTACAGAAATTATCTCAGCTCCCAGCCAGTTATTGCTGCCAGCCCTCATACTCTTGTTCTGATGTATGAGATCCTCTACAGATGAGGTCCCCAGATCAAGGATCTTGGTCTCTGAAGAATACTGTAAGAAAATGAGCCCTCCGTGTAGTCATACTTCTCTCAGACCTTTCACCTGGTTCTGGGTATATGTCTTGCTTCAACCAGAGACCCACTAATTAGCTGAAAAACAGAAAACCAAGTATTAAAGGCTGCCTGGAATGCCTCATATCAACCAATGTAAAGATTAAAAATCTTTTAGTATTTTAGACAACTTTGGTCTGCATTTCTTATTTAATGCGGTTCTGGCACCCAAAATTAAGTTCAGAAAAGCAACAACATTGAAAGGGAAAGACCACATAACATGTACTTGGACACAAAGCAGGAATGAAGATTACACTCTAGAGATCAGAATAACTACACTCAATTATTGAAACTACATAGTAATTAAAAAAAAAAAAAAAAGTTATTTTATGAACCATTATGGTGCATCATCTGCCATTGCTCTTATATTTTTCACTCGACCAGTATTTCTTGCAGATATGCAATACTTGAGCTCCAATACCTTGGTAAAAGTCAGATTCTTATGGAAACTTTAGAGGTAAACTCCAATCATTCAGTGATTAGTCATATTTCATGTAAATGCTTACCAAGTTTAGAGTACAAAAGACAATAATATTTAAAACTATTATATTAAATTAAATTATTATATTCTTCTAGTGCTCTTAAAAAAGAGTTTTAAGCATATTTTAGGTTTGCAGGAGTTAATAGTGACAATCTGTTCTTCGGACTTCTCAAGTAAAGAAACCAATCATTAAATCCACACAAAACACAGATGTCTGCATACTCAGACACTCAGCAAAATGCTCTAGAAACCTCTGAATGGTCCCTGAAATGCTAAACATAGAAAATTTCTCAGACATGTTGTTCAGGGCACAGATTTGAGTAGTGAAGGATTTTGCACAGCTTTTAGCTGTTCTTGTGCATTGTGTACCCTCTAGTGGAAAAACTCCCCAACAAACCACCCATATTATTCAATATTCAAACTCTTTCTCAGCTTTACTGTCAATGTGACAGACCTTCTATTACATGTATTTTTCCCTACTTTCTATGGGATTTCAGCTTTTATTTCATGACACACAACAGCTGAGTTTTATTTAGCTTATTTATATGAATTTTAAATGTATTGTCACAATGCAATAATGACTGTTCAGGTTAAATAAATTTTCATGGTAATTCTGTTATAGCCAAGGTCACCCATGCCATCCCTATCTTAATTAACAAGATACTTAGTTACCCATTATCAATAAATGCCTCTCTTAAATACCTGGAATTGAAGCCCTATCCAACTGCTACAGACACACTGCAATGCCCTCTAGTTTTGAAGTAGTTTGCACAATACTGCATATGATTTTGTCTGGATTTTCTGGTGTGACTAAAACACAAAGTAATGATAACGAGGAAGGTCAGAAGTTAGAAAGAAAAATAAATAAATAAGTAAATAAGCAAATAAATAAATAAATAAATAAATAAATGAATAATTAAAAACCCTCACCAGCCAAGACTAATTTTAACCATAAAATAGGGAAATAAACAAATGAGTATACCTTAAAAAATATTTGTAAGCAAATTCAAGATTCTGGATGAGATAATGGCAATGAAAGCAAGATTCAAATTAGTGATCCTAAGATGAAAGTATTCAGAGCAAATATATGCTTACCTTAAGCCCCAGAGACTAGTAGATGTCTTACAGAAGGTTAAGAGATACCTACACAGATATACACAGAAAAGGAGCAGCTGGTCTGCAGAGTGTCTTTCTCAGACAGATGCTCTCTGAGATGGTAGAATTCTTGTAACTTCTATAAACCTTCACAACAAAACATAGAGAAGCTAATATCCAATACACTTCTACTAAACACTGTAATTAGTGGTCATGCTGTTAGTTTATACTAACAGGACATAAAGACCTAGTTTTAGAGGTCTATGTATTTAAAATGAGTTGACGGAGAGCTGCATGCTTGGCACATCTCCCATTAAAAAAAAAAAAAAATTGTTGCTGACTTTGACAAAACAAGGGTGTCTTTTTCATGATATTACCAGTCTTTTTGATGCTATTACCATGAACTGCGTGCAGTTATATTCCATTTAGCAGCAAGTAGCACTTGAACTGTTTCCAAAAGTAGAATTAACTACATCATTTGTTTTGAATTCCCATAATAATTGATTAAAACATTGTCTTTATAATAAGTAAAAAGGATAAGTATTTTAAAAAATGTATTCCAATTCAAGCACTTATACAGAATCTACAGCAAGAAGCCCAAACCTGGGCTTGTATAAATAACACTTTTTCTTGAAAGTCCTTATTAATTTACAGATAGATCACTGTTAAACAGACATGCTATACTGAATAGCGTTAAATAAAGACGAGCAAATTATTTTTGTGACAAGGACGGAATTAATTTGCCTTGTAGCATATCATTCAAAAAATGCTTTAGCAAACACTGCATGTATTAACAATATTAAAGCTTCTGTTTCAACATTATAGTGTGATGACTTTATATACCTGAAAATTACCAGTTTTAATTGTATATATTATAGTCATAAAGATAAGCTGCAGTATCTCCTTTTTTATGTGTGTTACAGCATTTCTATCCTTCATACTTGGTTTTCTAGTTCCAATGTATATTATTCATCTGAAGTGCCTTCTTTGCCATAAAAAGCCCCCATATTTTGTAAAAACTTAGTGATTAATGCTTACAGCAATTTTTTGTTGTAGTTTTGTTTTGTTTTGTTTTGTTTTGTTTTGTTTTTTTTTACCAAATCACTCACCTGTGGAACTTCTTCCACAGTTTTCTTGTAATCAATGCAAATAACTGATTAAATATCTTTATGCTTCATACTTTTTAAAGTCTAACTGGAGATTATGTGAATATTCATAGAGTATATTAACTTGATTTTATCCTAATAATTTTCCTCTCCATCCTAATAATTTTCCTCTCCCTCTTTTAGCTCTCCATTTTAATGATAAGGAAGAGCTTTCCCTGGCAAATATTGTGTCCAATTTCCATTAAACGAATCACCTAAACTGACCTTTCAAAAACCAAACAAATTCAGTATTTGCAAAGAAAGAGCAAATCACACTCAAAATCAGATACTGAACAGGTTCTGTACATATTTGAGATAGTGACTTTAAAATTCAGATGGCAAATTTAGAACTAATATATGTACTCAGAACAAATACATATCATATGCATATGTATATAAACAGAAAAAACCCCACACATATTGCTTTGCTGTCTTTCAGCCTATTTGCTTACCTCATAGGATGAGAAAAAATTCAGGTTTTCTGTACTGCGCATATACACATGTTCCTGGTGTCACTACCTTACACACAGATAAATATACACTTCCTAGCTTCTATATCGTAAACCATATATTTTTTTGGTAAGATTAAATTAACATGTACAATGAAAAAATTACCTGCTTAAACACATTTTTTTTTTCCTCTTGGATGATATTTTTGTTTGATTTAAGCTCTTCAGAAATTGGAGTGATCCGCTGGTTTGTACTCTCCCATGACTCATGAGAACCCTCTAGGGACCAAGGTTCTCAGACCAATTATTCATGTTTGTAACATCTTCCCTAATTTTCCAGCACTCAGACAAAATCACATGATTAATTGTTTTTTTTCCCTCTACTGATTCATATACACTAAGCGTTGCTGTGAGTCCTCTGACAAAAATACATACTAAAATGTAAAGTCTTACATCAGCTGGTTCAGGCAGTAGCAGTCTAACTGAAGCCTTGCTCATAACCAGGCAGCTTAACTTAGCCCTCATGTGGGCTTTTCTGTTACAATAAAGAGTTTACTACAGAGTCAGCTACTTTAAAAGCTCAGGAGTACCTTGAAAGCCGTATAGGTACATTCTCCATGGAGTGAAAAATACACTAAAGAAATTGGTAAAATAAATTTAGTATTTCTGTGAAAAGATGACATAATTTTTTTCTTTAGATATTTAGTCAAAACTGTAATAGCTTAAATCAAAACATAGGGCACCCTGCCTCTTACTTGCTATATTTCATGCAAGAAAAGAATAACTCAGTATCTTTTTATGGAAAAAAAAATTAAAAGCATTTTTATATTTTTAACTTATATTTCTGATTTTAAATGCAGTTTCAACTCAGGGAAGCAGCCAATATAGATTTAATTAGACAGAAAAGATGGTTTAACTGCAATGCAAATTCAGTACCAAAAATCCAAAGAAAGCAGCCTTGCCTGAAATGTGCAAAAATCAATTCTTTGCAGTGATTTGTAAAGAGCTGTTCTTTATTACCTAGGTTACTAAAATTAGAGTTGATTAAGCCCTGTGTTCCTGTGGATAAAGTTTCACTGCAAAGCTGATCATCTATAACACACTTGATTAAATTATTTTTTCTTCTTCCCTAAATTATGCAACTACTAGAGCCCCTTAAGCTCCTAATGCTAACCATATTAATCTGTCAACTCCTGAAAACTTTGGCAATTTGAATTCAAAGTAAAATATTAAGGATCAGTTGACACCCTATGAAAATCTTGAAAGAACATATTTTAGCCAAAATGTTTTTGTATTACATCTTCCTTCTGAATTTATTTAACTTTATTCCACTTACTAGGTAAAGTGTAATTAAGGTAGGTCGTGGTCCATACCGCTGAAAGCATTGGAAAGCCATGATCAGACATACCAGGAACAACAAGATCCAAATCACTTTTTACAATGATGCTACACCAAAAAAAATTTGTGCTAATATCCATAGACACCACCAATCTCATAAAATGTCCTTAGTCCTAAAGATAACATTCTAACCTCCATTCTAACCTCCAAGATAACATTTCTAACCTTTTAAGAACCACAGTGAGTGCATTCCACCAACATTAAGAAGACTTGCAGAGGAACCTCACGACAGTGCTTGAGAAGTGTCCCTGGTCTCGTGCTCTCTGCACGTAGGATCCTGGGCATTCTCTATTGCTGGAATTATTTTTTTGGCTAACCAATAGAAGAAGCACAAGCACACTGAACCTCAGTGATGTAATCTCTAGCTGAGCAGCTCCTTGCAAGATGCTAATCATTGGCAGAAGGTTAAGCTGTCACAAATAACAGTAAATTGCACCAAAGGTCAATTAAGTAAAAAAATTAATAAGCTTGGCAGCTTGTTCTGTAATTAAATGTATAAATGTAATTTAGCACAATTACATGAGAGGATGCTAAAATACTGTCTTTAAGATAAACTGTTTCAGTAATGTTTTTTAAAAATGCTCTATAAAATTTCAACAGATTCATCAGCTTTGACAAAGAACACAGTTATTAAGGCAGCAGAATTATGGACTGAGATGTTTGCATGTCTGAAATTTTACAACCAAGCTTATTTTATCAAATTTTACTTCTGTAAATTTTCTGCATTTATTCTTATATAAACTGTATATAATCACTCACAATTCCATCTAGAAGGAAGCACAGAATAAGCTTGTCATTTTATAGAACAAAATACAACTTTTCTCATGAAAGTAATTTCATGTTTGCAGCTGGAGAAACCACTTGAAGCAAGATACTTGTTCCAATTTGACTAATATTTCATTATTGTTCATCCCAAAAGCACAGTCCCTAGTTGATTTTGTGGTATTCAACTCCTGTAGGAGAGCTGACAGTATACGAGCACTAGCCGATTAGGTTCATCAGAACCACTGCTCTTGATAGCACTGCCACCTGCTGTTCATCTTAATTTTGTTTCTTGCTCAATAGTTTTAAACTACTATGTACAGCTAAATTCACCTTGTCCATAAGAAAGAAATACAAATAACATTGATTTTTTAACTATTGTAAATACCACTCATTGTTTCAGTTTCTGTTGGCAGCTGATGCATAATTGTCTTCTTCTCATGCTTTCTTAAATGCACAGAACAGTCACACAAAAGAAGCAAGGCTTTCTGCCTGCTTTTTGGAAGTGTTCGTTTAGGATTTTTTATGTGTTTCTTAAGATGCTTTCACATAATAAAAAATTAAAGAATAAGTAATCTAATTAAATTTTTATTCAATTACGTTATTTCATTTTAAGCCAACAAACCTAGCAGAGAAATTCAGGAGATGTTAAAGAAAAAAAAAAAAAAATTAGTTTTTAGAAAATAGACCTGGCAAGTTCTTGTGGGATTTTATTATTTAAGTTAGGCCTTCAGCTCTATGGTAGCAATAGGCTTCTGTGAATTTAATCAGAGGGGACTATAAAACAATGAATAAGAGATTATTACATTTCCTTTGCAACTCTCCTTAGAACAAGTCAAAGTTTCGGTACAGGCAAATGTGCAAACAAATTAAAGAACAATTTTATTTCTGAAATTCAAACTTGGCACATGTACATACTTCAGGTTTTTAAGTTTGTATATATAGAGTGAGAGAGAAAGAGAGAGAGAAAGAGAGAGATGAGATGTATGTTTGTGGGGAAGTTTATAAATTTATTTAATTATATGTTTATCTGTTCAAGCAGATAACACTATCCTAAATCTGCTACTAAATTTCTGGGGTAGGAAGTAAGCCAGGCTATCATGACGGTTGCCTTATACTGCTGCTCAAAATATCGTGTTGGAAAAAAAGTATTCCTTTCCAGTGCCTGGTCTTGAAGGAAAAAAGTTCATCACTAAATTACTAAAATGAAGACAGCGGACTGTGGGATAAAAAGCACCGACAAACTTTTAGGGCAGATGTGAAGATTCAAACTGAGGACTTGTTTCTGCTTTCCAGTGGATTTCCATAGCAAGGTTTTCATAGCATGGGGGGGCTACAGGGGTGGTTTCTATTAGAAAGTGGTCTCTAAGTAGTAGTTCCTGGAAGAAACGATTCAACAGAGCTGGTGCCAGCCAGCTCCAAGACAGACCCACCAATGGTCAAGGCTGAGCACATCAGTGACAGCGGTAGTGCTTCTGGGAAACCTGATTTAAGAAGGTGAAAAAGTTACTGCATCAAAGCAATAGCAATAGAGAAAGTAAGCATATGTGAGAGAAGCAGTTCTGCAGATAGCCAGATCAGTGGAGAAGGAGGAGTAGAAGATTCTCCAGACACAGATGCTGGATTCCATCTGCAGTCCAAGGTGCAGCTCATGGTGAGGCACCTGAGCCCCTGCAGCCCGTGGCGGGCCATGGTGGGGTACAGATCCACCTGCAGTCCAAGGATGACCCTATGCCAGAGCAGGTGGATGTCTAAATGAGGCTATGACCATGTAAGAAGACTAGCAGGACCTAGCAGGACCTCTGGCCCTATGGAGAGAGCTGCCCAGGCTGGAGCATATTTGTGAGCAAGACTTGTGACCCCAAAGGGAACCCAGACTGGGTCCAGAAGGACTGCAGACTGTGGAAGAGACCCATGCCAGAGCAGTCCAGGAATAACTGCAGCCTGTGGGAAGGACTCATACTGGAGAAGTGCATGGAGCAGCGGAAATATTTCCGAGTAAGGTGTAGCAGAAGAGACCATAGCTCTCATTCCTGTCTCATTTGAACTGCTAGGGACAGGAATAGAGGGTCAGAATAAAGTTAAGAAATTAAGCAGGGAGGGTGGGAGAAAGCTTTTTCAGATTTAGGGTTACTTCTTATTATCCTATTCTAGTTAGATTGGTAATAAATTAAATTCATTTCCCCAAGTTTGTTTTACCCATGACAGTAACCAGTGAATTATCTATACCTGTCTTTATCTCACCCCACGAAGCCTTTAATTGTACATTGTCTCCTCTATCCAGCTGATGAGAAGAGTGACAGAGTGAGTTTGGTGGGCATCTGGCATTCAAGCAAAGTCAATCCACCACATACTTTTTATGGGAATTCTTTCATCTTCCCACTATGCTGACTATAAAGAATCCCTTAGCTTTATGACTGCCCCTATACTGACAAGGAAATGTAGATAGCTAGCATAGGGACTGGGCTGACAGAACAAGGACATTTGCAACATTAAAATAGTATGGGAATATAAATTACATGTGTTAAGAACAGAGTACAGTAAGCAGTCATATGGTGATAGCAATAGTTAGGTTCAACTATTTCTTTTGGAGAAAAGACAGAGGAGAATGTCAAAGAGTTATACTGTGACATGAAAAAGGTGAGAAATGACTGCTCACTCTACTCCAATACAGTAAGAATCAAAAGAGCATACCAGATGCCAGGTTCAAAGTAAAAACTGTACCAGGGAAAAAAAAAAAAAACAACAAAAAAAAACCCCACTTCTTTTTTCCCAAACAATTTGCAATTAAGCTTTGTACTTCCTTGCTATAGAATGCTGCAGAGGCTAGAAAACAATGATTTGGAAAAAAGAAAACTATTTTTTTTAAAAACCCTTTCTAGAAAAGACTGATAATAACTATGAATGCCACCTCCAAAGTATTTGCAAATTGAAAGCAGATCTAAGGAAGAACTTTTCCAGTCTTTAGCACCATGAGGTATGTTTTTAATCACTGCCAAAGAAGTCATAGATATCTTAGACTGTAAAAGTTGAGCAGCCTGAAAGCATGCTAAGATATCTTGTGAAAAGTAGAATAATAGGAAATGACAACTGAACAACAGCAGCCTGTATGTAGCAATTATAGTAACTATACTGAAGACATAATTGTGATTGGGTGGGACAAAATTATGGAAGTTGCATAAGATGATGAATAGTGAGAAAGAGAAAGCTGTGTAGTGAGCATGAAATCTGCCACAGGAATCAAGATTGCAAACATAAGCAGATCCAGGAGACTGGCACATAGTTTAAGCTGACAGATACAGCATGACAGATATAGCTGACAGATGTTCCACTGTAGCTACAGTAAGGGTATGTGGAAATGAGTGTCAGTATTTTTAAGGATATCTGGTCAAGGAACTTTTTCAGCACAGCAAATGAGAAAAGGAGGAAGCCATGCACAGAACATACAGGGACACAAATCTGACCACCAAATAAGGAAGGTGGTGATGACAACCAGGTCTGGTCAGCCTCGCAAAATGATGAGGAGACACATGAGGGCACAGAAATGCTTATTCCAGCAAAGTTATCTTGATTGGGAACTTGGTCAATTGGCAAACCAAAAGAAGCCAAGAAGCAAATATACTGGCACACACCTGACTAAGCAAAAATGTCAACAGTGACAGTAAACTAACCTTGCCAGTCACAATAATTGCTGAGCTATCATGCAACTACAACCACCACTTTGATGAAAACTCACCTGAAGTTTTCAGCTACTCAGTCTGCAAACCCAGGGGTCCTCTGGCTGTTCTGCAAAGCCAGGGGCCCTGAACCATGTGGAGTGAGGAAATCAATAGAGCTTTGAAGGGACAAGCAGGGGAAGGGAGAGCAAGGAGGAACAGAGATAAGATAGACAAAAAGGATACAAAGGGGTCAAGTTGTCTGTAAAGTAATGCCACTCAGTACATTCATCCAGCTTAGTCCTGCAGCGGATGGCCAGGGTCTATCTCATTTCTCACACCTTCTTATTAAAAATTCTCATATCTTTCTCTCTACATAATTGCTTGCACTGTCCCATGCCTGTGCATGCTGCAAGAACTCAGCACCAAGTACCTGGGGGGACCTACATATGCCTGTGTGTGAATGGAAAGTGGTGCCAGCCACTGGAGTAAACCTGGGACAGTGGGTGTCCCTGGCCTGCGGCATCAGAGACTGAAGTGAGGAGGGGGATCCCAGCACAAGCGACAGAGCAAGAAGGGGCCTTTCCTGTCACAGGCAGGAACAGTGGTTGTTTCCAAAACATAAGATGGAACTGGCATGAGTAAGCAAGCTCAGCACTGGTGGCTTAAGCAGGACCACAGGTCACAAGAGATAGAAGGTTAATATGATCAAAACAAAGAAATAACTGAGAGAAGGAACAGTTTTTTGAAAGCTGCTTTGAAGATCTCAATTTTTATCCATGTATTGATTCCACTATTTCCCAGGAACAAATTGAAAGTCTCTTTTTTTCCCCCAAAACTAGTTTCCTAGTTTTAAAATACACTTCAATTTAAGGGAAGTCATCCTTTGAACTTGAAACAAGCCGCATTAAGATAATTATAATTAAAACAAAAAGTAATTTGCAGGTATCATATAATTTCAGTTTGAAAAAAAATGTTATCAGATATTTTTAATGCCAACTCTGGGCCTCAGAAGGTCTACAGAACAGGAAGAAAAACAGCCATTTCAGCTCAAATTTGCTGCAAATATGAGTTCATTGATCATGAGGAAGTACTTGCAAGCCAGACACTGAGAGATTATTGAAACCACTTCTATAAAGCAACCCTTATCAAACAATTCAAATACCAACTCAGCCATCACCTGAGAAATTTGAGAAACTAAATTAACCTGTCTAGAACTCAGGGAGTCATGCTTCTAATTCATAAATGATCAGTTAAACACAAGTGCTTAACAAATAGACCCAAATTAGAATAGGGAAGAAACTGAAAACCCAGGAATGAAGAACAACTAGATAATCTTCATCAGTCACAAAGCACATATAATAATCTTACCCATACTATAATAATCTTGCCTCATCTCCACTCGAGACATGCTGCTTTTCCTGTAGCCTTCATGGTTTTTCAGGTTCTGGAGACCCCAGCAGATTACTTCTCTAGAAAAACGCCCCATTTGGATTGCACTTTGGGCTAGGTCATTGAACAGCTACATTTTCAGTGCCTTCATCTTTCCCCAATGAATCAAGATTAAGCAAGTTGAGCAAGATGCAGGACAGGAAAATGGGGCAGTGGTCAGGCATTCAATCTCACAGAGGAAGCAGTTGGAACCTTTCATAGCAGTGGTCCCTTCTGAAAAGTCACATGCTGAAAAAGTAAGCTGTTTGTGGTTCTACCTTCCTGCTCTTCATATTGTGTATACTGTCCCCACAAATTTAATTCAGGCATATTTATTAAGTTTCAGCACTCATCTGTCGCAATCGAGGCGGTCACCACACAAAGCAGAGACCAGAAGCAGTCTCAAAGAGCAACTTTTTATTATCCAAAATGGCTGACCTTTTATACACTTTCTAATTGTTTATACTTCTACCTCAGCTATTGGTTACAATAAATCAACATAACACCATAGGTAGAAAGTAACAGTGACTTCTAAAAATACTTCATTCAGCTGCAAACTTCTCTCCTTATCTTTATTCTTTTCTTCTCTCAGTCTCCTTGGTAACAGTCTTGAAGAAAGCTCCTTATCAGCTTCTTCTTGCTTCTCAACTTCTCACTCCTTTAGCTAACAGACCCGCTGTTAGCCCCTTCTACACTCATCACCGCCCACCCTCACATCAGTTGCTTGGGGAAAAATTGTTTCATACCCATCATATTACAGCGATTCACTTTTTAGGAACATGCTCTGGGCAGATTGGTTCTGCTACATGCCTTTTTTCTTGTCAGACACAGCATGTATTACGGCACATTCCACAGCCGAAAGAAACTTCCTTTTCAGCTGACTGAAAGCATTTTGAGTTGAAAGAATTCCTATTCTTCCTATTCTCTAGACTGCTGAGGTCCAAATTTAGTATTTAAAAAAAGTACTTTGGAGTTTTTAACTGAAATTAATTACATTTACATGTTAAATACATGTAAATGGATTTTTTTCATAATAAATACTGTCATACAGCTTTGTTACAGCTCTTTCCTACAAGAAAGCAAAAACTCCCATCAAAAGGATTCCATCTCTTCCATACCAAGAAACTCATTTAGACCAATGGATGCTTTAAATAGGGCCATTTAGCATTTGCCCAATTGTTTCCCAGGGACGACTTCCCTGAAAATTAATCAGGGAAATGCTTAGGAAAGACACTAGTTGTACTGTCCCAAAGTCCTTGTTTACAACTCCAAAGGATACTATTAGAGAATGCTGAAGGGTCAGATAATACTGATTTCTGTTTCCCTTGTAATAACTTTAACCCCTTAAGACAAATTACATATGTACCAAAATTTTATTTGGAAACTAAGAAGTACGAAAAGCATAGTCTGTTATAATGTACTGACTTATTAAAGAAATATGGGTATTGATCTAGTATCGATACCCAACCGTGATGGACAAAAACTCTAACAGTTTAAAGTTAGAAAGTATATGTTTATTACGGCCAGGAAGCATGCGGGATATTTCCGTAATTTGCACTGCGAAAATCACAGGTAATTACAAAGCCTTTCGTTTACAAAAGTGTTGAATACAAATGCATATTCATACCCCTGTCACCTCCCATTCCTTGCTTCATATGCTAATTGGCAACAAGGCTATTAAGCATGCGTACTTTGTTTCCTAAAATGAGTTGGGGGTCTATTCTGGGGAGGGGTCACCCAAAATGAGGAAGTAAGATGAGTCTTCCTCGTCCTGACCTTTCTACCTTTTCAATGCATTTGTGATAAATGAATCCTTGGTAGAACTTATAGTTTCCTGTGTTCAATGGAGTCTTTAAGCAGGAAATCTGCAGCTATCTTATGTCCTATTTACCACATTTTATTGTTGTTGTTGCTGTTGTTGTTATAAGCACAGCTACATAAACATAAAGCTGACAAGCAATGAGTTACTAAATCCAGGATATCTTATCTAAGATCCGGCTTCTGTTAACTGTGAACAAAGCTCACCTATCTACTTCAGCTATTTCAGCAACTTATTAACTTAACTTTCCTAACATCCTAAATTCTTCAAATTTAATGTCTCAGCACTAATCACAATGTTCATAAACTAAAATATTTGACAACACATTCCTTTCACATATCCAGTGTCTTACTTTTTTCACTTCCATCGAACTTAAAACTTAAGTTCAACAACTTAAAACCAGAGCTTCTTTTAAACTTTATGCAGCACATCAACTCTGAAAAATAGAGCCTTCATGGAACATGGGTGGGTGGAATTGAGAGGTTAAGAATGAAGTGCAAGCCCAAATGAAGAACTAACAAACCTTCTGTCATACTGTTACTGTTTTACTGAAAAGCATTAAAAATAGATAATTCTTGTGTGTAATCTAGCCCCAACACTAAAATTAGAACAATCTGCATTCTCACTAAAGAATCTAGATAATAAAACTATAAAAATAATGGGATTTTACATTATTTCTAATAATTCTATCAATCTAAATGAGAGCTATTGGTGTATTTGTCAGACATCCACTTCAGTACAGTTTACTAATTCAAATAAAGAGATTTAGAAGGTAACTCAGACCAGACAGAAGTAAAGTCATCTCACTTCTTGCAGGCACTCCAACAGTTCTTTTGCCCAATCACCGCAGTGTTCCCCAGAGGACTTAGGTACATTCTTTACAGCAAGTGCATTTTTTTTCCTAAAAGCTGCAGCACCAAATGGATAGAGCATTAAGGCATTCATTACTCCCTGACTGCTGTCCACAACAATCAGCAAGAATTTTGAAAAGACTATCATTAGTTACTATCAACATGGAGCCACCAGAGCCTCTTTCAGGATAGGAGTAAATTAGTGATCCTGCATTAATTTCCATTCTCACACTGACAACCTCAGACTCCTGGAGTCTTGCAAATACACCTTTACAACCATGCTCCCCACTACTGAAGAGCTAACTAACTCAAGTCAAATGAATACTGGCCAGTACAGGCTTTATTTTCTAAAAAATTCAAGAACCATGGCACAGCTAAATCCAGCACCACTTTGATCTTCTCAGTGAGTTTTATTTAGCTCTTGGCTACACCAAAGCTAAAAACGACTTTTAAAGCAAGTTACCATCACATATTTCCATTCCCAGTAAATGGCTCTTAGAAAATTCAGCTCAGTGACTATTAAATTGAAATCTACATATTTGCAAGAATTTGTAACCTTTTAGCCAGCAAAGTAACTACATCTGTTAGTAGAAACAAAATATTTTCAAAATCACAAGTTGCTATGTTACAAATTTAAAGTCACATTCAACTTATTATAGTTACTGGTATTTTAAAACAAAGAGTACTAATTTGCCTTTGCAAGGATGCACTGGAAGATGGCACAAATTCCACCGGAAGTACTTAAAGTCATGGACCCTGGGAAGTGCAGACATCGATGTCAGGACACAGTGAGTGTATCCCACCATCAGCAAGACATAAAACCTGCTTCCTTAATTATTATTTATTTATTCCTGTTCATATGTTACAAAACTTCTGCAATACTCTTGAATCAAAAATGGCACTGTCCTTGAGCAATTAAGGTTACATAGTTATATACATATACCTCTATATATACATATTTTTATAGATGTAGGTCTCTCAAGCTAAAGCTCTATTGCTAAAACAGAAACTTGATGGAGCTTCTAAAAGCCAAGTTTAAAAGCAGGCTGATGACAAATCATTTTATTTTTTGAATAATAATATTATAATAAAAAATAATAAATGTGAGTAAATGAAACACTAAAACAAATATTCATATGTGTTATTCATGTTTAATACAAATCCAAGTGGGAAAACTGGTAATGTAATACTGATTGTGAAAAGTGCATATTATGTGGCTCTATGCAAGATATTTACTACATGTATTATGTTGTGTGAAAAATGCTAATCACTTGTTTTTAAAATTTTGAAAGTTTAATAGTAAATAAAATGGTTATAAAAATAGAATTAGAGTAAAAAAATTGAACAATTTGGGTTAGGACAATATGAGACAGTAAAAAAAATGGTACAGGCGTTTGGGTGCCTCCCTGAGCAAAAAAGCTCCGAAGAAGGACCCCTGCTAACAAAGGATTATCTCTTAAAAGCAATAGCCTGTTGATATTCATACATTTCATACATGATGCATAAATTCTATTCAAACAAAGAATTGTCTCTGGTTAGTATCACATTTTTTTTTTTTTTTTTTTTTTTAATCTTTATGGCGTCTTGAGGGTTGAGAGAGGCAGGAGGAGTTGGTCTCTTCTGATAAGGAAGTAGTAAATTCTTTTTTCTCTGAAAGATTTACGTTTTCCTGTGGTTGGTATATAAAAACTACAGTTTAACTACAAAACTACATTTACCATACTACCAAAATATCAATACAACATTACTAATCAATACAACATGTGAAAAATGCATATTATATGGCTCTATGCAAGATATTTACTATATGTATTACATTGTATTAAAGGAAAAAAGTGACACTAACCAGAGAGAATTTTTTGTTTGAATGGAATTTATGCATCGTGTATGAAATGTATTGTGAAAAATGCTAATCACTTGTTTTTAAAATTTTGAAAGTTTAATAGTAAATAAAATGGTTATAAAAATAGAATTAGAGTAAAAAATTGAACAATTAGAGTTTGGACAATATGAGACAATAAAAAACAAAGTTACGGATGTCTGGGTGCCTCCCTGAGCAAAAAAGCTCCGAAGAAGGACCCCTGCTAACAAAGGATTATTTAAAAGCAATAGCCTGTTGAATATTCATACATTTCATATATGATGCATAAATTTCATTCAGACAAATAATTGTCTCTGGTTAGTATTACTTTTTTCTTTTAATCTCTATGGCGTCCACAGGGCTGAGCAAGGCAGGAGAAGTTGGTCTCTTCTGATAAGGAAGTCGTAAATTCTTTTTTCTCTGAAAGATTTACGTTTTCCTGTGGTTGGTACATAAAAACTACATTTTAACTACAAAACTACATTTACCATACTATTAAAATATTAATACAACGTTAACAACCAATACAACATAATACATATAGTGAAGCCATATACAATACATATAGTAAAGCATGCGTAGAGACATATAATATGCACTTTTTACAGTATATTCAAAATATAGAATACAGAATATTCAAAAAGCTATTGCTTTTAAAGAGATAATCCTTTGTTAACGGGGGTCCTTCTTCGGAGCTTTTTGCTCAGGAAGGCACCCAGATGTGATATATGACCTAAAGTTAATTCGTGTTGTAAAGTGTAATTACTCTACGATGAAGTGTAATAATATGCAATGTAAAATTGACCTGCTTTCAGTCTAAGTTGAGATCGGTAAACCTAAAGGTATGTTTAAGGTTAACTAAGACTAAAACAGCACAGAGGGACACGAGGGTCGAGAGAAAGAAGGAATTTCTGCCGGGAATCGCTTCAGGACAAACTTACAGAAAGGCACCAGGAGTGGAAAATGGCTAATGATCGAATGATTAAATCAGATCAATATCTTATCTGTTTCGGCCCGATTTAACATTTCCAAACCTCCTCCGGACACGGCAATCACGGCATTGTTCCACCTTGAGAATCAATTCAACAGACCCCGGACCTGAACATGAATATCTAATGAAGCTACCACGGAGGGGGAGTCTTACGGTCTCAGTCCACTCTCAGCGGAAGACTGTATAAAAACCAGCAGTATTGGACCCAATGTGTGAACAGAGGGGGTGAGAGGCTGACAGAGTCTGTTACCGTGTTCACCCAGTGCCGAAACCCCGGGATTCGACGCTGTCCCTTTTAATTGTGGCTACCGGAGACTGTGATTTAAGTCTCAAAATAAAATTCTAAATTTTGATTTACTGAATTTGGCTTGGCGATTTATTACACAGATGTCTGTAACTCTGTATTTACTGTTTTGTATTATCCTAACCCTAACTGTTCAATTGTTTTACTCTAATTCTATTTTTATAACCATTTTATTTACTATTAAACTTTCAAAATTTTAAAACAAGTGATTGGCATTTTTCACACTGATGCAAAACTGGATTCAGCTTAACCTTTGCATTCCAACTTTAGGCTATTGGAATAACTGCAATCTGTGTTGCAGGATTATCCTGTACAGTACAAAACTTTTATTCTGACCTTTCAAAAGCTACAGGGATTTTTTGTTGTTTGTTGGGTTTGGGTTTTTTTTAGCATTCCCCAGGTGCAAAGGCACGAGGACTAGTATAGCCTCAATTTCCCAGTGTTTTTCTTAGTGAGAGGAAAGGTATTGTCTTTACAAACAAATTGAAAGGGTGAAGGTGTGGGCGTTAACATCTTCGAAATGGCTCTTAATGTCTCTACTAACTTTGGGCAGCAGGTTTGTTGCAGAGCCCAGACAGCCTAGCTCCTGAAATTGACAAAGCTCTGCGCAAACCTGAACTTCGGAACTTCGGGGTAAAATGACAGTAGGTTCAAGGGGGGAATGCGTGGTGCGTGGCTTCCCAGTACGTCAGCAATGGGGAAAGGAAGAGGGCAACATGCGGCTGAGAGCTTGAAATAAAATCAGGCTGCGCCCTCAGAAACCTCAAGTGAGAAAATCCCCAAGGCGCATGCCCAGGTGGAGTCTCCCCCTGTATTCGGGGGAAAAAAACAAAACAAAACAAAACAAAACAAAACAAAACAAAACAAACCCCACAACCAACAACAACAACAAAAAAAACCCCACAAAAACTTGAAGAACGCCTTTTTTCGGACATAAATGTCTGGTTTTTGTGAAATTTTCCTGACGTTAGGCAGGACACACTTCAGGTTCACTACACTGCTCCGATTTCCCTGCCCTTCTCCCCTGCCACGTCAGTCGCTCCACCTTCCTCATAACTACTTCCGCATTCTGTTGCCACCATCCCTTCCCTTCTTCCCTGTGGTGAAGCAATGCTAAAAATCAATCTGATCGCTTCCCTATAACCACCGAGATTCCCGCCCGGCGGACAAAATGGCTGCTTGCCCTTTAACCCTACGCATCGTCCGGGCCCCGCCGGCAGCGGCGCTCAGGGAACGACCGGCGATTCCCTGCGGGAACACGCAGCGTCTCAAGCGCGGCGCCCACCTGAAGGGCCGGGCGGGGAAATCACGTTCGGGCCGGCTCGGGCCTGCTCGGCCCCGTCTCTCTCAGGCTCGCGCTGGGGCGGGACTTCCCCCGCCGGGAGCGCGCATGCGGCCTGGCTGCCCGCGGAGGCCGAGCACGGTAACGGGGCGCCGCTCTTGAGGCCGAGTCGCGGCCTTGGGGAAGGGACTGCGGCGGGCCCTGAGGGAATAGAAGCTGTCGCTGTGTTACGCAGCGGTCCCAGCAGTAGTGTGCCTGTGTGCGAGCGTTTGGTTTAGAAACCACGACGTGGTTTTTTCACACTTAGAATTTACATTTCCATAGTGAAATCTTCTGGTTCTTATGCCTCCTTAAAACTGGTTTTGATTGTTAAGGTAGTTTCACTGTGTTTGGAGATGGGTGGTGCGAAGATTTGATTTGGAATAACAATATCACACCAATCACAGACACAGTTTGTTGTGTCTGTATTTTTGGTAGTAATACTGATTTTCTGTATAGCATTAAAGTTTTTACTTAAATCGTGTTAGTCGTGGTGCATATAACCTCAGCTTTCTCTTTCCTTTCCTTTCCTTTCCTTTCCTTTCCTTTCCTTTCCTTTCCTTTCCTTTCCTTTCCTTTCCTTTCCTTTCCTTTCCTTTCCTTTCCTTTCCTTTCCTTTTTCTTAACTTAGTTGGCACAATGTCTGACTTTGAAAAGAACCTGCATCAGGACATGCTTTCTCAGCTGCATGACTTCGCTGCTGCTGGAGACGCAGCCAAGCTGAAGGCGCTTCTCAGGCGCTCCCCGTCGCTGCTCAATGCGGCCGCAGGGAATGGCTGGACAGCCCTCATGTACGGTGCTAGAAATGGACACCTCGAGGTTGTAAAGGTTCTTCTTCAAGAAGGGTAAGCTGTTTAGTAGACCTCATTCAAGAGCTCTGTTTTGCACCCCTCTTTTTGCCCTCATCAGTTTTGTCTCAAGTAAATTTACCAGACATAGATAGTGGAAGATTTTTCAGGGCTAAAACTCAGGAAAATGTATTCTGTGTCAGTTTGTAACTGGGTTCTGCTGTTCCATCATGCTTTTCATATTTGCTAAGAAAGTCTAAAAGTTATAAACGATCTCTGAAGTTACTCCTTTGATATTCAAGGTTATGTTGTCACTTTTTAGAGGCCAAACAGAATAGAACAAAGTTTGCACCCTAATTCCGACCACTGTACTGAGTATAAATTGGGTGTCTTCGATTGTTCCACTTAATTTTTTTCCTCGGTACTTGATTTGTAACCCACTTGAATCTTTATTAGTGTAGAATGTTTGCTGACTCTTCAGTAGGACATGACAGACTCACCTTTTCCAAAATTACTTAAAATAGAAAGTGTTTTAAAACTAAGTTAGAATCAAATGTGTTTTACTAAGTTTAATGTTAATCAAGCCCAAGCTGTTCCTTGCTGAACTCCTACTACAGGAAAAAGCAAGTTTAGTTCATTCTGTAGTTAATGAGTAACTTCAGGCATAGCATTCTGCAGCCTCCAGTAGTCATCCCATGAGGTTTTGATTTTTTAAGTCCATACCCATGACATGTAGCCTCTGATGGGGCTCAATCTGGGGCATTAGGTGAACCACTGGTTTCTGCTATAATCAGTACATTCCAGTAAGTAGAGGAGTATCTCAGTACTAGATTTTGTGTATTGAGGAATCTTTTGAGATGCTGGGGTAAATAGGATTACAGTTTTTAAAGTTATGCTTTTCATGTGAAAAAAAGTAAATATTGCTTTTAAATGTCCTTTTCATGGTTGCTGTCTTAGGCAATTGAATATAGTTTGTGAGATGGTGCTGTGACCTCATTGGTCTTCTATTAGTTAATGCTTAGAGTAATTATTTTGAAAATTACAGTAGCTGGTTATATAAATATAATTGTTTATGAAGATAGTATTTCATAACATCACAGGGAATAATTCTAGAAATCTAGTCAGTTGTTTTTTTATCACAGAATTGTAGAATCATAGAATGTCCTAAATTGAAAGGGACCCACAAGGATTAAGTCCAATTCATAGTCCTGCACAACACCATCTCCAAGAATCACACCATGTGCCTGAGAGCATTGTCCAAACACTTCTTGAACTCTGTCAGACTTGGTGCTGTGAGCACTGCTGTGGGGAATCTGTTCCAGTGTGCAGCCACCCTCTGGGTAAAGAACATTTTTCTGATAGCCAACCTAAACCTCCCCTGAGAGAGCTTCATGCCATTCCCTTGAGTCCTGTCACTGGTCATGAGAGGAGTTGTTTAGCAGCAAAACCTTGTAATTTAAGTTTTGAATAGTTTTCTAAACTGTACTCTAATTCCCTCAAAAACTACTGACTGTAATATAAAATATCAAAATGGTCTTGCCTGTGGTACACTTACCTGTGTATCAGCAACATTAATATTACTAGCATCTTCTGGTTTTAAAAACTGATGAGTCTAGTATTTTATTATATAATTTGTACTTTACAGTGACATTTCTGTTTTACTTACCAATTTAAGATTAGCAAATAATTAAATTGTGTTATTTTGGGGTCACAATCAGCTTCAACTTATTTAAGATTTGGGTTTCTTTTTGGGTTTAGTATTTAAATATCTATGATGAGGCAATATTCCCTTTCTGTTTCACTTTACAGATATATGAGTAACTAAAAGATCCCTACAGGAACCAGCTTCTGTTACTAAGCAGAGGTTGTATTCTTAATTTTATTTTTTTGGTAAATCATCAGATACCTTGATTTAGAAGGGACCGAGAAGGATCAACTCCTGCAGCTGCACAGGACATCCCAAGAATCTCACCATGTGCCCATGTGCCTGAGAGTATTGTCTAAACACTCCTTGAACTCTGGCTTCCTGGTCACCAGAGTGAAAAGATCAGTACCTGTGCTTCTGCCTAACCTCAATAAAATATTTTATTGTAAATGTTTTGTTGGTGCTTCTGGAAAGTAGTACTTGTTATGCTGGTTTTTTTTTCTTCTTCTTCTTTTTTTTCTTTTTTTCTTTTTTTTTTTTTTTTTCCCCCATTTTGATTACTGGTTATGAGGAAAAGACCTGTAGCCTGACTTCCTGACTTTTAAAGAGCTGGTTCTGAGCCTTTTTTTTTTTGTTTTTTTTTTAAATGATACAATGTATGGAATTTTAATTAATTCATTGCCTTTGTACTGCTTCGTGAATTAGAATCAACAAAAATGTGAAATACAGCCTTGGCAAAAGAAAAATAAGTATTATTACATTTCATCACCATGATGCTAAATATTTTTGCTTAAAGATTATCCCAGTATAGACAGAGTGTCTGGCAGTTCTTGTACCTTAATAGTGTCAAATGTATATGCTGTAAGTAAGAACAAGACAGCATCAAGTCCCTTCCTAAACATAATTACTCTGGTAACCTCAGGTCTTTTCTCACTTTAGGTGTGACAAATCCATCGTTAATAAATCAAGGCAGACAGCTCTGGACATTGCTAAATTTTGGGGGTACAAACACATAGCTAATTTGTTGGCTAATGTGAAAGGTGATCAGAAACCCAGTTTTTTGTCAAATTATGTGAAAGAATATGAAAATTATTTTGGCATGACACTTCTGGACAGAAGGAGCGATAAAAGAAGAGATTCCAAGTGGCTAACTAAAAAACAAAGCCATCCAGCTACAGTATACATCCTTTTCTCAAATCTAAGTCCCTTAGTTACTTTGGGTGGAGGAAGAGAAAGCTCACACCAACCAGAAGTAAAGCTTTGCAGGCTGTACCACAAGGATGTGGAACAGTACCTAATCCAAACTGAAGAATCTGAAGAATGTACCTTGGTTTTTCTTGGAGTTGAACTTCAGTTGGATGTGAACCTGATGGCTGCTTGCAATGGAAGAGTTGTGCAAGAAGATGAAGATGGGTTAGTTGCTTGGTTTGCTCTCAGCATAGATTCTGCTTCTGCTGAAAAATTTAAACAGAAGCATGAGGACTGCTACTTTCTTCACCCGCCAATGCCAGCACTACTACAGTTACCCGAAAGAGAAGCTGGTAAGGTGCATAAAATGCAGCAAGTACAAAATGTATAATCAGAAAGATACACTGTGGTATTCCCTGAGGTATAATTCAAAGAAAAGACAAACCACTGAAAAGAAATGGTGTGTTTTCAGTGGCTTTAGAAGTATTTTTATTTTAAAAGCATGGCAATGGTTTTGTGAAGTATTTTGTAGGTAAGAACATGTGCGTTTTTAAAAGACTAATTTCTGCAATGACAATATTAGACTGTAAAACTATTGACAAACTTCATGGGTTTTAAACAGTACTATTCAAATATTAATGCATGAACATTATAAACATTAAAAAAAGAAAAAACCCTGTCAATAATTAAAATTTATAATTATGAAATTACTAATTACAAGAAACAAGAACCTAAGTCCTTTATAAGAGTGTGTTGGATACTTGCCTGACAAAGAAGTGTTGAAAAGTCAGAATGCCAAGGTGAATTAGTGTTAGTAAGGACATTAACAAAAATTGTTGCTAATGACTGCTGTTGCGGCAGGTTTGTTTTTACAAAAGCATAAAGGGAAAGCTTGACTTGAACCTGAAGTTTAAATGGAACAATGCATTGTGTCAATACCTTTAGTAGCCCTAAAATGGTTATCTGGAAAAGACTTAAGACATGTAATTTTGGCAGGTTGCCTATACAATGTGACTTTTGTGAGAAACAGGGTGTATTGATATGTACGGACTGGTTTCTGAATGTGTGTAAATTGCCCTGTGGCTCTTTAATACCGTTAATATCAATTGTATTTTCTGTTCTGCAAAGAAAAAGTTCTGCATAGCTCATACTGCTCAACTTCTCTTGTAACCATGATTATGATTTAAACCACATTCTGATTTTATGTGTTAAACTTTGCTGCTTGATTTTTCTATGGTGTTAAAAGCTTAGTATGAATTAGTGTTTGATTTTGCGCATTTTCAATGTATTGTTTTAAAGGAGTAGTAGCCCAGGCAAGATCTGTTCTAGCATGGCACAGCCGCCATCGATTCTGCCCAACATGTGGGAGTGCAACCAAGATTGAAGAAGGAGGTTACAAGAAAACTTGCTTAAAAGAGGATTGTCCCAGTCTCCAAGGAGTTCACAACACATCATATCCAAGAGTTGGTGAGAATACTCACTCAGAAGTGGCTTGCATGTATTATGTGCATGTAAATCAATTTAGTTATTTCAGCTACTTACTTCTGTCCTAGGTCTTCCATACTTGTTTCTTCACAGGCTATGTGTGTCTCAGCTGTGTTTAGGTTTAAGTAGTTCCGACTTCTCTTTCTTGCACTAGTCTGTGATACAGAATTGCTGTGACAGTGTAAACCTATTTCAACAAGTAATGTCAGTTAGGAATTCCAACAGTAAAAATGAGATATGGGCAGTACAAAACATCACATTTTACTTTTTTACTTAAATCCAGGTGAAAATAAGAAGGGGAAAAGATCATGAATTTATACGGTTGCTTAAACCAATGGAAGAAAATTACAAATTTTCTCACTTCTGGTCATTGTATCTGTCTTTTTCTTTCTAATTTAGTGAAGTGCGGCATCATATGAGAAACTGATAGCAAAGAGTAAAACAAAGTCAAAGGTGGAAAGTAGTCAGTATTTAGTCAGTATTTGCGTTGTCAGCAATGTGTCTAGTTATTTGGTGTTTAGACCTCTGTGGTGAAGAGAAGTTGCTAATAAATGAGTTTGCTACCGAAACTGTTGGTGTATGCTGGATGCATAGCTAGATTAGTACCGCTGATATTCTTCACACTGTGTGCTTTGGTTACAGTTAATTTCTGTCTTGCTTTTCAAGCCTTGGTTACTGAACTGCTTCTGCTCAGCATGTATGTTGCACAACCAAATAAAGAAGTATCTTGCATGGGAAGAAACCCCAAAGTGAAATGAAATAACAGCTTACTATGGGCATGCACACAATTACAATTTCAATATAATTTTTGTCTTTATATGCATTGGTATGGAATAGACTGGAAGTTTTTATTGCATTTAAGTCCCTCAGATTTTGAAATACATTAATTTCGTGTCCTTTGCAGATCCTGTTGTGATAATGCAAGTCATCCATCCAGATGGGAACCACTGCCTTTTAGGTAGGCAGAAGAGGTTTCCACCAGGAATGTTTACATGCCTTGCTGGATTTGTAGAACCTGGTGAGTAATTTAATTTTCCTTTATCAAATTTATTTTCTCAATAAGAGTATTATACCTTTAAAGAGAAATATAATTTGTGTTGTGTCAAATTGAAGTTTTTTTCTTCCTGATAGATGAGTTGTTATAATAAATACAATTACTGTGTACTTTGCAGCTGCTGATTTATTAAAAAAAGCAAAAAGCAGCTCGAGTAAATAAAAATTATAAACAGTTTTCATATCATGTAGTCTTAAATCACTACTTAAATGAAAAAAAAAAAAAAAAAAAGAGTCACCCTGACTGGTGATGCTTAGTAACGGATTTTGGCATAGGAAAGGTAAGACTTAAAGTATGAGTTAAACTTAACATGAAGTTAAGCATATGTTTATGTCTTTACAGCCTGATTGATTCTATGGAAAATGAGTAGAAATTACATAATTCTGAAAGAAAGATATATTTCAGTAGTTATGTCAAGCAAATAGTTGAAATGAGTTACAATTATAAGTACCTGCAGTTCAACTTGTAGAACATTCTTATATTGGAAAGAGATCTTTATCACCAATGAAATTATTGTGAATAAATATATTCATTAAATGTGTGCAGGTTGATATACAGGGACAGCATGAACAAGTTTGTCCAGGTATCGTTTGGAAGAAGTCAAGATGTTTATTTCCAGTGGATGGACTGTGTCTTTTAATGAGCCTGCACTCAGTGGTTATGTGTGTGGTTGCACACACAATGGTTACACAGTATATGTGTGCATATGTAGGCTGGTGACCATGAGCATTCCACACCACTTACATCCACAGTTTTCTGTGGATATGAAAGTAAAGCTTTCCATTGCAATTTCAATTTACAGTATTGTCTGCATGTGCTAAGACAATGAAGAATGGGTCAGGCAAAGGGAATAATACAATGCAAAAATGTGAACAAGTATTCTAAATCTGTTTTCTTACTCTTTTGGGTTTTTTTCAAATTTTAAGAGTGCATGGAGAGCAACTTTTTGTTGCAGGTGGTGGGTGAGCCCGCCAGGGGAGGAACTGTCTAAGATCTGTTGTTTGCAAATAGCAATGGGCTGGTGGGAGATGTGGTTGGAGGCTACTTGGGGCAGAGTGATCATGAAATTACAGAGTTCTCGATATTTGGTGAAATCAGGAGGAACTCTTACATTGGATTTCCAGAGGGCAGACCTTGGCCTATTTATGAGACTTATTCAGAGAGTTCCTTGGGAAGCAGCCCTTAAAAAGGAGTTTTGGAAAGCTGGGCGTGCTTCAAAACAGAGATTTTGAGGGCACAGGAACAGACTGTCCCTGTGTGCCAAAAGATGAGTTGACGAGGCAAACATCCAGCCTGAGTGGGCAAGAGGGTTTTGGAGGAATGTAGGAATAAAAAGAGGATGTATCATCTTTGGAAGGAGGGTCAGGTTTCTCAGGAAGTATTTAAGGGGACTGCTGGAACATGTGGGAAAAAAATAGGGAGGCCAAAGCTCACTTTGAAATTAAAATGACAACTTCTGTAAAGGGTAGTAAAAAATGTTTTTACAAGTATATTAATGGTAAAAGGAAGGGTAAGCCAACCTTTGTTTTTTATTGGATGCAGGAGGGACCTTAGTAGCTGCAGATGAGGAGAAGGCGGAAGTGCTTAATGCCTTCTTTGCCTCAGTTTTTAGTGGGAAGATGACTTGCCTTCAAGACAACTGTTCTCTTGGGTTGGTTGATGTTTTCAGAGAACATAATGGTCTTCCCATTATCCAAGAGGAGGCAATCAGAGAACTGCTGAGATGCTTGGATATTCATAAATCTATGGGATCAGATAGGGTCCATCCCAGAGTGATGAGAGAGCTGGTAGATGAGCTTGCGAAGCTGCTCTCCCTCATTTACCAACAGTCCTGGTTCACTGGCGAGGTTCCAGATGACTGGAAGCTGGCCAGTGTGACACCCATTCACAAAAAGAGTGGGAGGGAGGATCCTAGTAATTGTAGTCCAGTCAGCCTGACCTCAGTACCTGGCAAGATAATGGAACAGTATCTACTGAGTGTCATCACACAGAATTTACAGGATGGCCAAGGTCTCAGGCCCAGCCAGCACGGGTTTAAGAGAGGTAGGTCATGTTTGACCAACCTGATCTCCTTTTATGACCCTCCTGGTGGATGCAGGAAGGGCTGTGGATGTTGTTTATTTGGATTTTAACAAGGCCTTTGACACTGTCTCCCACAGCATATTCCTGGATAAGCTGGCAGCCCACAGCTTGGACAGGAGCACTCTTCACTGGGTTAGGAGCTGGCTGGTTGGCTGGGCCCAGAGAGTGGTGATGAACAGTACTGCATTGAGCTGGTGGCCAGCCACCAGTGGTGTCCCTCAGGGGTCTGTGCTGGGACCAGTTCTGTTCAACACTTTTATTGATGACATGGATGAGGGTATTGAATCTTTCATTAGTAAATTTGCAGGTGACACTAAGCTGGGAGTATGTGTTGATAGGTTGGAAGGTAGGATGGCTCCACAGGGAGATCTGGAATGGTTGGATGGATGGGCAGAGTCTTAACAAGATTAAATTTAGTGAGTCCAAGTGCTGAGTCGCAATAACCGCCTGCAGCGTTATAGGCTGGGGATGGTGTGGCTGGATAGTGCCCAGGAGGAAGGGGACCTGGGGGCACTGGTCAGCAGCCAGCTGAACATGAGCCAGCAGTGGCCAAGAGGGCCAATGGCCTGTATCAGGAATGGTGTGGCCAGCAGGAGCAGGGAGGTCATTCTTCCCCTGTACTCGGCACTGGTCAGGCCACACCTTGAGTGCTGTGTCCAGTTCTGGGCCCCTCAGTTTAGGAAGGACATTGAGATGCTTAAGCACGCACAGAGGAGGCAACAAGGCTGGTGAGGGGCTTGGACATAAACCCTGTGAGGAACGACTGAGGGAGCTGGGGTTGTTCAGCCTGGAGAAAAGGAGGCTCAGAGGTGACCTTATCACTCTCTACAACTTCCTGAAAGGTGGTTGTAGTCAGCTGGAGTTTGGTCTCTTTAATCAGACAGCAGCTGACAGAAGGAGAGGACGCAGTCTCAGACTGCATCAAGGGAAATATAGGTTGGATATTAGGAAAAAGTTTTTCACAGAAAGAGTGAAAGTATGGGAATAGTCTGCCTGGGGAGGTGGTGGAGTTACATGAATGTGTTTACAAAAAGACTGGATGTGGCACTCAGTGTCATGATCTCGTTGAGGTGTTAGGACATGGGTTGGACTCAGTCTTGAAGGTCTTTTCCAACCTAGTGCATCTGTGTGATTCTGTGATTCTGTATAATTCTAAATACTGATTTTTCAAGTTGCAGTACATGCTACAATCATACAAATATTAACACGGTGCTAGTTACAAATGAACAGATCAATATTTCAAAAATAATTACAGGAATTATGTGTTTTCTACCTAATTTTTGACTTTTTAGGTATAGTGATAATGAGTAGTGTTTATGATGAATTACCAATTCAGGAAATAAATATTATTATGGAGAAATTACTACACTATGTTTTCAAAGTTCCGTTTTGCTTTGGTGGCTGTTTTACCTTATTAAACTTCTGTCTTGTGCTGAGGTCTTTGCCCTGATCTGTGAACTAGATCTTTAGAGATAATTGCCTTGGGCAGTTTCAAATCTTTTGAATCAGTTCAAAGCACAGCGTGTCACCATTGCTTTGAGTATTTTCATGAGCTGCTTGTTCTTTGCCCTTTTTGATTAGGTGAAACCATAGAAGATGCTGTTCGAAGAGAAGTAGAGGAGGAGGCTGGAGTCAAAGTTGCCCATGTTCAGTACATCTCTTGTCAGCCGTGGCCAATGCCCTCCTCCCTAATGATTGGCTGCTTAGCTGTTGCAGTATCCACAGAAATTAAAGTTGACAAGAATGAAATAGAGGATGCCCGCTGGTTCACTAGAGAACAGGTAAAGTTCAATTTCATTTTCTTCTTCTGTTGATTAGTCTGTGACTGTATTGGTTCTGGCATACAACAGACACTCTCTTTTTCAGCAACTCAAATGTGTACTTTTTACTTTATCATACTACCAGTTGCATTATACCGTGATTGTAGGTTAGACACAATCAGAGAAAGACATATACTACAGTAATGTCTGAGTTACTTGCAAGCTCATTTGATGACATTTTTACCAGTTTGCTCTTCACCTTTCCCTTCTGTGAGACAGCCAAGTTATTTTAACCCATTCCCTTACCAAGCCTGTACTTTTCATGCAGAAGTATTTAATAACATTATTCATTGTAGTTTCTCCGAACAAGCTTGCTACCAGTGTGATGGTGGAAGTTAAAGTAAGGACTCTGGGAATTAGATTGAGCATCTTTTTCTATGCGGTATTACTTTAATACACTGGTATTAAATGCAGATTACTGTGCATTAATAAGTCCTACGCTTAGCTTGCATCAGTAGTTAAAATATAGTCAAATAAAAGAGCAGCAGAAAAGACTTTCAGAGAAGTATTTCAGTTCATGAGTAGAAGAAAAGATTGCTTGCACAACTTAGTTTTCACAGGTTTTCCATAGGCAATTTAGGAGCTAAGCTTTTAATAACAGTGGACATCTGCCTAGCAGGTCCAAGTGTTTTGACTGTAAGGCACCTTGAAGGCAGTTAGTCACCTACAATCTCAGTGTGTTTCTGTTAACACTGGGAGCATTATTTTAAATGACTATCAGTTCTGAATACAACTAGTATTGTATTCAGAATGCAGATTGGCATGCAGATTGGCATACAGCTATCAATAAATATACTATCAAAAGTATACTGAATGTGTATTCACATTATACTCGCAACTGCTTCAGAAGACCAAGAAAACATACCTCCTTTGGCGCTACATATAAAAATTAAAAGATTTTTGTCACAGTGTAGAGCACCATCTGGTGTTCCTTGCCCTAAAAAGGCTCCACAAAAACCTTAAATAGTATACTAGCAGTCTCCACAGTTCTGTTAAGAAGAAAATATCCTCTAGGGCACATTAAGCCCAAAAATGTCATATTTCATGCAATGTGGGACTTTGTCTGCATCTATCTTGGAGAATATTTTAGTAGCTCTTTAATAGATAGAGCAATGGTAGACTCATGGAACATTATAGGAAGATAATTTCTGCATTAATACAGTGTTAAATTCTATATAGTCTATAATGCTATCTTCTAAAGATTAAAAAATCTCTTTTTATTGCAGGTCATGGAAGTTCTCATTAAAGGAAACCAACGTTCTTTCTTTGTACCACCAAGTCGAGCTATTGCACACCAGTTGATAAAACATTGGATTGGAATGAATGCTAATCTTTAATTCAAATAATTGATTTAAGTTACTTCTTCTATTGAATGCTTAATTAGGAATAAATTAGTACTCTTTGTCTAGTGAATGTGTAACCAAGTGATATTCTGAGCCTTTATGTTGGTTCCAGAGCTAAACTATGCAAATCTTTGTAGGTGTTTTCAGACCTCAGTTAGATTTGGACAAAACCCAGTAATTATCCCAAGCAATAGCAAATAAGTGGAATGGGTACATTGTTGTATACAGGCTGTGGTTTTTGTTCTAGAATGAAATGATTATGCCTTTTGCTCTTACACTTTTTATGTTTGATTTGGTCTTCCCCCACTGGAAGGAGATACGGCATTACAAAGAGGGCTGTCTGACCTTGCCTGCTGTTTCAACTCTCTGCTTACATTCTCCTATTTGGCCTTAATTGTTTCTTTCTCATTTTTGCCTTTCTCCATTCTTTAAATTTGATCTGTCACAAAAATCTACATTGAGTGCTGAAAGCCTTACCAAGTATGGTTATTTTAAAATTAATAGCATATGTGAATAGTAAATATGTGGTATTTCATGTCTTTTACACTAACAACCTAATTTATATTAATGTGCTAAGCAGGGTATTTACTCATCCATTCTGACTTAGCATGGACTTACATACTTTACAATTGTATGTCAGCCTGAATTTAAAGGTGTAACACAATAATTTGTTTTTGAAAAAGGTGTTGGAGAACCATCCCTGATTAAGTATTAGTGGTTTTTTAAGATAATAATGTACTTATTGATGCTAGGCAGTGAGTAATTTCATTCTCTGATAATTATAAATTAAATAATTGAGTAATGAAGAAGGAAGAACAAAACGTATCTCAAAATATGCACAAAGTTCTTTAGGGAAATAGAGATGTTAAGATTGTTTCTGCTGTTAGGAATCTTAGAGTTGAAAGATCTGTATTAACTGCAGCTATAAGACTGGGATTGCAATATGTTAATTAAAATATTTATTTATGTGGTTTTAATGCTACAGTTCAGATTTGTGCCTTAATTTATCAAGTTATAATGTTGATATTCTAAAAAGGAAATGTTTTATTATTAATTTCATTATGTAACAGTTCACAGTCTGTCATTCTGCAATCATTGCAGTGATATCAAAAGAAATGCAAATGGGCTGAGGCAAATGCAATTATACTGACAAATGTAAACTTATTATATGATTTGTTTATGTGGAGTAATTTAAATTGTTTTAACAGTGAATGGTGTCGTATTTTTTGCAAAAATTCTCAGCAACCTGGAATCAGTAAAATGGTTGTACAAATCATGATGGTTCTTTTTTCCCCCGTCCATGTCACACTATGCTCAGGAGTTTTCATGGCTTTTTTGGTAAGGCAGTACCTAAGAAGCTTTAAAGTACAAAGCATTCCTGACAGATTGGTAGTATATGACATATTATGTTGCTTTATTCTCTCCCTTGTTTCAGCCATACCTACAAATAAGGACAGTCAGATTAACTCTTGAGTTATCTGGCAAGGAGAAGGAAATTTGTTTTACAGAGGAGAGTTGTGGAAAGCTGTTGTCACACGTACCTGCAGGACTGCATAGTAACAATGGCATTAATCAGTTGCAGGTTGCTCATAGAGTGAAGGAGAATATTGGAAAGTATGCAAAAAGTGGTGGAAGCTAAGCAATGAAAAAGAAGTTTCTGCTAGTACTGTTGGTGATTACATTTAGCAAGATGAACAACAAAGGAATGAGGAGCAGATGGAAGATGGAGGATAAAGCATAGAGCAAATATAGGTAGCATAAGTAGTTTATCACTTTGAGTTAACTAAATGCACATGACTAAGACCCATTGGAATACTAATATTTTGTGTAGAAAATTATGGTGAGTTTCTATGGAGATGTGCTTCTAACAGTGAAACTCCAAACACAGTATCCATAACCAAAACTGATGTTAATAATCTGCCTTTTTTTTTTCTTTTTTTTTTTTTTTCTTTTTTTTTTTTTTGAGAATCTGTATGACAATATATATTTGCAATTACATTTCTAATAAGTAAATGGAAAATTTTCATTTTCCTACGTGAAGAAAAACAGAAAAAGAATCGTATGGCAAGGGAACAACACTTAAATAATTTCTGGTTTTGAGAGTAATATTGTAATGATCTTTCATGTCTAATAACTTCAGTGTGTCAACAGTTTTTAGTCTTTATACATTTTCAAAATCTAAGCCAGGCTTTTGAAAAAGCTTTTGAAGCTTTCATTTCCTTTTTCCCTCACTAATAGAAGAACGATTTGCAGAGAAGAAGACAAATCTCTCTTGTTTAAGAAAACTACTTAGATAAATTTAATGTATTTAAGGAAAGATTTTTTTCCTGGCTTTTTATTGCTCAATTTGCCTTGTTTGTAGGTCAGGATTTGAATCTTAATCTGAAAATACCTGTTCATTTTCTGAAGGACAGTTACTGCTTGCAGTTTACGTAGGAAATGTCAAATTGAAGAGCCAAATGCTGTGGTTGTCTGACAACAACAGCAGTTTAGGAAAGTGCCAAATTAAATGTAGAAGCAATTGAATAGAGTGTAGTGATTATGATGGGAGTATTGTATGGGCAACACCTCCAGAAGATCTCAGTAGTTTGACTTCCCCAAAAGACAGCAGCAGCTTTCGGAGCAGATTGTTTCTTGCCACAATGTTAATGTAGTACATTAAAAGTATTACTTACAAAACTAAAAAGAGTATTTTTTTCTTCACTGTGAATAATGATCTCTCTTTTCTCCCTTGCTTGTACAATGGTATCAGACCAAAAAAGTACTCATGACATCAGATGTACAAGGCAGGAAATCCTGGAGATGCCTTTTATCCCAGTGTGCCTGTGTAGTAAAAAGAACTGTCTTCTCTTCAGTATGTAATTTGAAAATACTATGTATTTTACCTATTTTTATAATAATTTACAGATAATAGAAATAGTAGCTTAATAAAGCAGAAAATGATAATTAGGTCTTTGAACAGAAACCAAAATTGATACTTCTAATGAATCTCATGCAATGTAAGTATAATACTGCTTATGATATTTTTACAAACTTATCCAGATAACCATACTTCTTTTAACTAATTTTTATTCTGAATATATGTAATCGTGTGAAAAGTAGAACCATTCCAGTATTGATTCTATAATTTGAGCATTAAGGTTTTTTTATGTGCATTGGCAAGTCAGTAAATGATTACATTGAAGTCTGCAACATGTGAGGGAAAAACCGGTGGATGTCAACAGGCTGATTAAAGGTGGACCAGTCATGATGCTTCATGGAATTAAATATACTAATCAGATTCTGAGCTTAGCAGACAGAAATAGAAAAAGAAGTGGAACAAGACTGTGGACATTGCTCCCTCTTTTATCTTTAATTTTAATTAGGTAATCTGATTGATTAAGACTTTTCAGGCAAAGCTGACATTTTGTATCCGCTGGGTAATTTAGTTGTTATTTTTATTATTTGCTTTAGCTGTAAAAAGTTAAATAACTGGTAGTCCTTTATTTCTTCAGTGATTTGAAGGATGTGTATATACTGCATATCATTGCTGACTGGGTTTGATGGTACAGAAGGGGGTAAAAAATTGTACTTGTTATCCTATTAAGCCTAAGCAAGACAGCCACCCCATCCTTCATGAGCTTAGAAAAGCAAACTGTTCACAGACAGTCAGTGACAGCAAGCGTCTGAGGAAAGTGAATATTGCCTCTTGGCAATGGTAAGTATAAACCTTTTTTCTTTAAATTAGACTATTTTAGGTAGTATTCTGTAGCTACTAATTGTTACAATTCATCATAGCTTTTATTACATGCAGGAATTCTGCAGATGTTTTTCACAGTGAGAAAATACTACTGTTTTCCTAAATGATTTTTAAGATGGATATTTGATTCTAAGACTAGAGGTTATCTTATTTTAGTATATAAGTGCTATAAATTTAGGGGTATATAATTTTGGAAGTTAAAGCCTACCTGAAGGAACTTCTGTTTGTTAGAAGTACTGTCTTTCTGCAACCAGTATTTCTCATGGGAATATGAAGAGTGTTACGATAAAACTTCAGAATTAGTAGTAAAGAAGGAATATTACATGCTGTTGAGTAGAGAAGCTTACATTTTCATTTTTCAGCACTTAAATAATGGATAGTAATTTTTTTCTCCTACCATTTCATCATCCTGCAAACTAAGCTACCTTTGGTAAAGTACAAGAGAAGTATTCTAACATTCAGCTAAGAAATAGAGGTATTTTCTCAAGACCTCTTAACAGATCTAGAAAAGAATGCATGAAATAAGCATCTCAGATTTTTTTTTTTTTTTGTTATTCTAAATCTAAATTACTCCTTACTTATTTTGCGTAAATTGCTGGTCTCGAGAAAGTGACCCTGGAAACTGCATGGTCAGAAAATATGGTGTCTTAGTTTTCCCATTTTAGACACCAGAAATCAAATCCTAAAAGTTAGGATAGATGGATTTTGCCCTTACTGCATTCCATGAACAATGGAATTTCGTACATAATTGTAATTTATATTTTATAGTCCCAGACATTTTGAAAATAAAAAAGCGACCTTGTTTTCAAAGAAAATTTTCATAGTGTGCAACTGCTCTGCAGGGTATTTTTGGTGGGTTCAGTTTCAAGTATAAGCAAATACTTCAAAACCTGATTTCTGTTAAGATGGATGGGCAATTCTAAATCTCAGATAAATTGGAGTAATTCAGAGACTGAGAAAATTATAGTATTAACTGGCAGTAACATCTTTGACTATAGAAACTGTTTTATTATTGGAAATGGTTGTTATATTTGCTGTTGTTAGGTTATGTTGTAGTGAGATTTCTATTAATTTCATGATCAATTGCTGCATCACATCTGGAGTGTATTTCCCATACCTGCTGTCATTTTTGGTACTGACAAAGCATGAAGTCTACAGATAGCACTCTAAACAGCAGAATGACAAACTCACTGACATGAACCGTCTAATCCAGCTGATACCCAGTTTAGGAGGTTTTCCTTTGGTCTCTAAAATAGGAATAGCAGAGGTCCAGCAATATAAACAGAAATGGCAGTTCGTGTGATTTTCAAAACACATTTTCAGATCTTTTGATGAAGAAAATTTATGCAGTAGAAAAGAGATGTCATGCGCAACAAATTCTGTTCTCTATTTATAAATATGATTTTACTTACAATAAATACGTGAACATCTATTGTAGTAAACTTGAAATACTCATTATTTAATAATTGTGTTAAAATCATGATGGACTGTTTTATGGGTCATGTACAGCACAGAGGCTACCTACTTGTTTGATGCAGTGTAAGGCAGTGCACATTTTTAAATGATGGTAAAAATGAAAAATGTTGATACAGAAACTAAACATCTCCAACACCTAAAATAAATGCTTATCTTTATTAATACATTATTTTGTCTTTTGTTGCAAAAGCTCAAAATAATTAACCTAAAAAGCAAGATTACTTAATGAGTATACAGAAGCTTTACAGGAAATGAGTTTAGCATGTGATTTTGCCGAATTTGAGTCACTGAAACCTGTGACTTCACTTCTCCTTAAAAAAGATAGAAATGCCATGTATATACATCCCATGATTGCTAATCTGTAGTTCACTACAACTTTTCTGACACTTGCATTCTCAGTGCTCTGTTAAAATAATTGTGAAAACATTTGACTGACTGCTTTTGTAGTAGCATTTTCTAAATCTGAAGTTAAGAGTTCGCTGCCTGTAGGGAGACAGCTTTAATATATTGGAGACAATAATATACCTATTATTTCTTTTCAAAAGATTTGTCAAAGTACACTCAGCATTTCACATTGTGTCCATTTCTGCTTGTAGAAAAGTAAAAAATAATGCAAAATCTAATTACGTGGGGTTTTGGTTTCCTAAAAATGCTGATTTATGTCATATTCTTATGTGATATTCTTAGCTGTTCAGACAGTAATCTTCCTTGTAAATCAGAACTGAAAAAATAGTGACTGGTGTTTGCAATCTTTTCATGGTCTGATTTGGTGTTCTCAGTAGAAGTGCCACAGTACAATTCATGAAATAAAATGGTTGATCAGTGGGTCCCAGTAAAACACCTGTTGCAGATGGATTTCACTGACCCATGTTTTTTCTGTGTTTCATTTGGATGCTCTGTTCTCAGAGCTAAGTGGATACTGCCATATATCCATGAGTTCCATATGATTGGAACCTGATTATATGCAGACATAGAGTTCACATTTTTATTAAGGTTGCAAGGTGCTGTATGGTACTCTTACAGTTCCTGTAAATGGCTACCTGCTTCCCTTTTTCTAGACATTTTGCTGACACCTTTTTAAAGACCAGTCTTTTCAGGAAAATACATAGGTGAAACTATAAGCAAGTGAAAATAGGATCCATTCCAGCTGAGGCAGAGAGTGAGAAACACTGCTTGCTAATACAAGCGTTTTTGATGACACATTTTGTATGTGTTTGACATAAAAAACCTTCTTTGGCATGAAATATGTTCTACAGTGCTTCAGTAATGTGTGTTCAGAAATTACTCAAATTCTAGTTGAAGCTTGTTAAAAAGGTAAATTAGAAAACTTCAATGAGATAAGTAAAATGTAAATCAGTGATGGGCCTTTTTCCCCACTCTCTGTGGAATTCAAGAGCCTCCTATACAATTCATTCTAATGACATTGTAAATGATCTGTGGGACATCTACCCCAGCGTATGAAATCTAAAGTAGGGAATTGCTACAAACCACAGTCCATACAGAGAATAAAAAAAAGAAATCAAGTAGTAAACTTTAGCATTTGCCTAGAGAATTTGAGAATCTCAGATGGCTTTGGATAATTCTGTTTAGAGTTTCTATGGTTTTAACTGTGTCAGTTAATTCACTGTGTGCACTGAAACGAGTCACTCAGAGAAGCTGAGGATGCCCCATCCCTGAAGGTCTTCAAGGCCAAGCTGGATGGAGCTTTGAGCAACCTGGTCCAATGCAATGTGCCCCTGACCATGGCAGGTATGTTGGGATGAGATCGTCTTTAAGGTCCCTTCCAGCCTAAGCCATTCTATGATTGTATAATTCACATGGAAAATTCAAACTTTAGTAATTAACGGAGAGGAACTAGGCCATGAGAGACTGGACCACACATAGCTGGTAGCTTGAGAAGCAAAGTCAAAGCAATGATTAATTTGGAATAGAAGCATACTGTGAAATACGAAGAGACACAATGGAAATAAATGAGAATGGAATTCAGTGTTACTAAGTTCATCTAGGGAAATGGGGACAAAAAGTAGTATACTATATCAAAAATGGGAGGAAACAGATCACAAGGGTTTAATGTTGAAACACAGAAGAAAGGAGAAGTAAGATATTCTTGTTTGAGAAAGTCTTGTTTTGGTATGCTGTGACATTATTGTTACAAAGTCTGTGAGCACTGTAGAATTCAGTAGGGAGGTATTCAGTGAGGTGCCAGTGAATATATTGGTAGCAAAACCTTGTACAACATAGGATACTGAATTTTAAGAAAGAGACTTAGAGTCTAAAAGGATAATTTATATTATCCTGAAAGAATTTAAAATATATTACAAATGTATTGTGTCATCACACCATTGCAATTCAGAATTAGTCTCAGGTTTTTCTCCCAAGATTCACATGGTTTTAGAGTCTTTTTGCCTCCTGCAAAGCCCTGAGCCGGACGCAAGAAAGAGATGGAATCTTCAGGCTCTGATTTTCAAGGTTGTGCACTTTGTTTATTGTTTCTTATCTTATAGTTCTCTCAGTGCCCAACTAAGATCTGTGCAGCTGCTCAGGCATCTGACAACTCCCCCCACATTGGGCTGTCGCTGCCTCTTATACTAATTGTTAGGTGTTCTTTATTTATCATTATTTGCCAATACCTATCACTTACACTAAACAGGTCATCTCTACTTTGACCCAGTCTTCTTAAACTACTTTGTGCCATCATCACTACAGAAAATGGAGTGAGGGAAGAAGAAAGAGGAAGCAAGAGACAACGCCCAAAATCCTCCATCTTGCTCCCATCTACTTCCATAGAAAAACCCAAATCCACTGTTTTTCACCCTGTGATAAGCTAAACTACTATCTTTCACATTATTGTGCCTGTAATTCATCTTGCAGTGTAGGAAGCCTTTACCATGTCCTGGGATCAAAGCCAGTGTTTTCCTGGGCTCTGTGCCTGGGTCCCAGACCCTCCTGTCCAAGTCCCAGACCCCTCTGCCCAGGTCTCTGACCTTCCAGGGCAACCAAAGGAATGCCCTGGACTCTTGACAAATTAGCAAATATATTCTCCATATTTTTTCTTTTTTTTCTGTCTTTTCTGACAGTCTCATCTTTATAGGTTCACTGAACATGGTTGTTTAGAACATGAAAGAATACACATTTTCACATGAAATCTCTACAATATAAGTATATAAACATAAAGTAACTCTTGTATTTTCAAATGTACTTCCAATCAGTGTTTTTAAGGCAACTTTTCCTGCATCACAAAGATTAACTCAAAGGCATTCATTACAGAAGTGGGGGCTTTTTTGCTTTCATTATCACAGCTTGTTTTCATTTGTATTAACCTGAAGGCAACAGCATTACAGATGTTATCCACAATGAAAGTAAATGCATTCTAGATAGAGCTTTATCTGTATTTATAGTGTGATATAAATACAAACACAAATATTTCTAGAGTAATCTTATACTCACAATTAGGATGTTGTTGTTAGGAGCTAACCCAAGTACTAATTTCTGTAGTAAGAATAAGCTATCATGGAAGGAAAAAGGTCAATGGACATTGGCTTCCATCCAGGTAAATGCTGAATGCTTCTATTTCCAGGTAAGCTAATTTGGCTTGTGTTCATCTAGTGTGCAGCAGTGGACAAAATAGTTCTTAAGGCAAGATCTTACCATGCAGTCCTGATACGTACAACTAATCCTTGCTCCAAGTCAGTAGTCTACTCATGAGTAGGATTGAAGGTGACGAGATTCCTAATTCCCTTACCACATCTCAGCCCCAGGACCAATGAAACAAGAATAGATAAAGACAATGTAAAATAAACTAAAAACAAAGGACTGGTACCTCTTCTGATGTGGCAGACCTTAGTGAAGAAAGGATACATTAACATATGTAAATGTAGTCTAGGCAGCAAAACTATTTACATCGTGAAGGTGTTCCCAATGTTTTTTTTAAAATTTAAAGTATCAACAATTTAACACACTACAGGTACAGTAAAAGTAATATGTAAATACTATAACTGATATTCAACAATTTAACACACTACAGGTACAGTAAAAGTAATATGTAAATACTATAACTGATATTCACAAGCTGATTAACTTAATCATAAAACATAAGAGCTGGTAAAATTAATCACAAGTGAACAGTGCAAATAATCATTATAACTTTGATGTACTTACTACCAACTACAGAAATTATTTTAAAAAGTACAGCCTAATCATGCTGTTAACCTATACTGTAGATCTCACCTTCAACAATAAAGCAAAATCTGTAATCCTACCTCTATAAACAACTCTGACCTGTGGCTGTTTCTACTGATGGTTTCACACCTGCTTGCTCAGAGTTTTAAATTTTAGAAGATAATTTTACAAAACTGTCATGCAGAGAACCAACACTATGTACCTTGAGGATTTTCAGAGTATCCCATGACACCAAATACGCATAAATTTGAGTAGTAGTAGTAGAACTATTGATCATCTCAGACACAGGATTCATTCTGTAAAGTCAAATTACATTCTACCATTTCAAAACCTGGCATTCAGCCAGCATTCAGCTGTGATGAGAAACTGAAATGAATATTATTTTCTTTATAACTGATGGGCAATCCTTTCTATCTCCTTAATATTCAAGCATCCTTCTTGGCAGTGATTCTTTCTGGTATTTTAGGTACTTTTTTATTCTTCAATCTATCTTAAGCTAAGCAAACCTTTATCTCCAAAGCCACCATAATTCAAATCCACTGCTAACTGATTACAGATATGCCTTCTTTCTTTCCTAAAAATAAGACCTTAAACAGTCATGTAAAAATGTATCTCTGGCCTTTTCTTGCATTCAGTAAAGTTCAGAATTTATCTAAAGAATATTCTGTGGTGCATACAACCATAAAAGTAACCATCAAATGTAAAGAGAAACTGAAGTAAAACAGGCAGCTATTTTTGATCTGCAGATCGTTTTTAACAGCATTTTAGCCATGAAAATTAGAAATCAGATTTGCTATATTGAGGTTAACCATTTCATTACTGATTGTAGAAAAGGAAAAAACAAAAACAAAACAAAACAAAAAAAGAAAATTAAATTCCTGGGGAACAATCAAAAGTAATGTAGCAAATGCAAGTATTTTGGAAATAAAACCATGAAGGTCAAGAAAGTGAAGGGAACTGAGTGTGTAGCATCTTCCTTAAGCTGAAATGAGGGAATTCTTAGAAGTAAAACCATTTTCTCAATTGTGCCTTAATGAAATATAACTGAAACCTCAATTGTAACAGTCACAGTCTCTTAGTTCCTAAGTTCATGATTATGTGCATCAATCTGCAGATCTTACAAATGACACCTCAAGTATGAGGTTGCTACTCATGGCATACTTGCATATGTAACTCTTTAAGAGGATATTGATTTTTACCTGACACTGATGGGCACTCCCTCATGCCTTACACTACACATAGTACTAGTCCTAGTTCTTACCTCTGTGTCCTTTAAAGCCTTGTATTTGATTTTAAGCTCATTCTTCCTACTGAGAACAGAGCTCAGCTGGTGCGTTTGGCTGTCTCTGAAGCTTTGATTAAAGACGCCTGGAAAAAGTAGAGGTATATCTTCATACTGAAACTAAGAGTGTAAACATTCCAAAGTGCCTGCTGTGAAGCAAGTACACAACTTTTCCAGTCTCCTTGTAGTGTCTTCCAAAAAGACAGAGGAGAATTTCCTGCATTTTGCAGCCAGCTAATGAATGTACACTGGCATATTCAGTCATTCAGACCTCACACAAAATTAAAATTTTTTAGAAGTAGAAAAGCCTGTGTCTTGAAAAAAATTATTCACAGTTGTTTGGCTAGCTATGTATTGTGGCATACAGTGACATGGAACATGTGTCATAAAATGTCAATATAATTATTTTAAAAGCTTTATACTTATAACATGATTCATATATTCTCATGCCAGTTAAGTTTGTGGCCTTAAAAATTCAGTCACGCTCCTTCCACAATGATGTTTTGCATTTTCTGATAAACAAACATCAAAAGACTGTTATGACAAATAACATTTTTAATTAGTTGATTTTTCCAAACAATTAACTCCATTGATTTCCAAGACCATGCCTGTGATGTATTATGTGTTTAAATACTTCTTACTTCAAAGAATCCCTTCTCAAGAAAAGAAAACTGTTATTACTAAGTATTTTTTAACACATATAAATAAGGTTGAATTTAAAATGAATGCTTAAAACGAAGTACTCATCTCCAAAAATCTGAATCAGATAAAATCATGGACTGTAAAAGGTCACCCACTACTCAAAGCTTCCACAGGCTTTAAAGGGTATTGGTTCAGGCCCTATAACTGAGACCATGAGGCCTTGATTTTAAGCTATTATTTGAAAAATCTTCAAAAGTTGTTCCTAAATAACCAAAAGAAGAAATAAATGCCTGCTCTAGAACTATCCTATTTTTTATTGTAACAAGTTATAATAAAACAAGGTAGAAAATCTGAGAGATAGAGGGCAAAACTATTCCAGAGAGGCTTTCTCATTATCCAATGTTTTCCCTCCCACACAGAAAACACAGGTGACACAGATGCCTTTGGTTCTTAGAAATGAGTAGAAGAAAAAGAAAAAGCTGCAAGAGCAGAAAGAGCTCTGATTCCAGAGAGTGTAAGTTTACAGAAATATTTAATATAAAGTAAAATCAACAGAAACATAGGTGACTATTCTTAATTTACTCATCAAGACAGAAATTCACCTTTGTGCCCAAAGCTGCTTGTCAGATTGGAAGTATTTACACTTAAGTGTGGGGTACATATAGGTAATGTCTTGGTGAGGATAGTTGTTTGTTTGTTTTAGTTAAGCTTCTATTCTGGCTATTTCTGGCAAAGGCTTTCCAAATACATTGTTGTTTAATTGCCTCAAAATGTCATCATTCTTGGTATAAATCTCAGTGTTGTCTTAGTTTAATAGCTTGTTCTAATCCTGTTTAGGTAGATGTCACGATTAAACTGTTACCCTGTAGTGCATGACCTGTTCTAAAAAAACAGAAGCAAGACAGAATTGTATGTCATTGTGTGAATGCCATGAAATCTTGCCTAGTACAGCCAGGAAACATTATTTTATTCTACTTTTATCAGGTAGCTGTGACTCACATCTACTGGCAATGCACCACTGACCTGCTGTGTGATTGTGATCGTATTAATTAATCCATTTGTTTGCTCATCTGTAAAGGGATTATAAAAGCCAGCTTCCATAGAATTTACTAAAAGCAGGCAGTGGGGTGTTGATGGACCCGGTGTGTTTGCAGGAATAAAGTAAATACTGGGAGGAGTAACACAATTTATAATGTAATTCTTACTATAAGCAAATAGAATAACTTATCCCCTAAGAAGAGCAAAAGTTTACTAAAAATAAAAAAAAAAAAAAAAAAGGGGGGGGGGAATATATTGAATTTCTCAAATCAGAGTGAATTAATGTAGTCCACCCTGTTTATCTGATTTCACATTACTTATCAGATAATTATGACAAAATAAGTTAATACTGAAATTTTAAAAAACAATGTGGAAAATACACTAGATCTTAAAGGTAGTATAGGCATTTTCTGTGAAAACTGTCTCAAAACTAGCTACACATTTATGATACTCCTTACCAAACCATGGTTTTGGGGTTTTTTTTGTTGGTTGTTTGTTTGTTTGTTTGTTTGTTTGTTTGTTTGTTTGTTTGTTTTTAACCTTAAATTAGATGCACAGGTGTCATCCATTTGTAAATGCCAGCAAAGTGTAGGAAGCCTTGAAAATAAAGCACATGAGGCTCTGTCTCACTTCACAGGGCCACTGGATGTAAAGGGTGCTGAAGAAGATGGAAAAGGTCACAAAAACAAGAATCAGAGTACCTCAGATGCCTCAGAAGATAGAGACCTTGATAATGTATCAGACAGTGAAAAGGAAGGGAAGAAGGAAAAGAACTTCTCTCCTAAAATGTTCTCACCTCAGCAAGATGAAATCCTAGCTACAGTAACTTTTGGTGAGTCAGAGGACTCATCCAAAGGAAAAATTACACTCTGGGGCAAGCCAGATTCTTCAGACTCTATTAGCTTGCCCATTGGAAAAATTTCTGCAGAAGTAAAATATGGCTCTTTTAATGTGAAAGTAGAAATTAAGAATATTTCTTTGTTTGATTCTGAAACAAAAGTTGTGGATGAAGAAAGAAAAGGTTCAAAGAACAAGAAACATCATGAAAGACAATGCCAGAAAAGTCAGTGTTCAAAATGTTCAAAGTACCAGTGCCCTTCAGTTGACCATTCAGCAGAACACAGGGGAAAATATAAGGGCTCCTCTAAACATAAAATTCAAAATACCATCAATGAAAGTGCCTCCCTGGAAATGAACATTGAAACAAAAGATATTCAGGTGGAATATACCAGTAGAAAGAAAAATCTGAAAGTTAACCTCAAAGCTTGTGAGCAGGCACAGGGCCAACCACTCAATAGGGAACACAAAGACACATGGAGTGAAACAGATCATTCTATAACAGAGGCACTGTGTAACACAGGCTGTGAATCATCATTTAGCTTTCATGAAAAAGCAGATTATACATTCTCAGATGGATATACACTTCTCCCTCCACCTAAAGAATTTGCTGACTGTGACAAAATGCACCTGGATACAATTGCAGAAGGCGTATCTTTGTACCCTGTCAATAGCAGAAAGGAATCTGACAGTCTCACTACAGCCTTGAGTATTTGGAGGGAAGAAAATTATTTCTGTAAACTTAACACAGAGGACTACAATGACCACACCAGTGAAAAGGAAGATTTTTCAAAGGATAAAATACTTTTCTCAAAAATGAATAATACTAATTGTCTTGTAGCTATTAATACCTTGCATAATCCAAACAATGGGAAAGAATGTGTTAATAAGAGCAATGTATTATGTCAAGAAAGAAATAACTGTGACAAACACAGAGACAACACAGGGCCAAAAACAGCAAGAAGAAAGTCTTTCCCAGATACTGCCCTGGAGGTACCATCACCAGCTCACCCTAGAAGGGATTCTGGCTTTTACTCACTGCCATCCTTAAATGTACTGCTTAAGGAGACCAAAGCAGGAGATGTCCATAAGAGAAACTCACATATTCCTACCAAATACAAGGAACTTTGTAAGTGTCCTGACTTAACCTCCTCTCTGACAGAGTTTTGCAAGTATCCTGACTTGACCTCCTCACTGACAAATTTGAGAAGTCTTAAATCTTCATATCAGTATGCTCTCACATCATTTGATCATAATATAATTTATCCATCTGAGCCTGAAGAAGATGTCTGTTTAGATGGCACTTGTTTACTGAATGACTATGCAGGCTGTGTGGGGCAAGATGAAGAAACAGAAGAAACATTAATAGAGAGTCTTCATTCCAATGGTACTATATGTGAAAAAAAAGAAAATGGCCATGAAGAGCCTTTGGGAAACCTGTCCATGTCGGAAGAAGACTCTGAGTCTACTGAAGCTTTCGATAAAGAGAAATCAGAGTACAGCTCTATAGAAAAGCACATTGAACGGCAAAACAAAACTCATCTGGTACACGTCTCTCCACTTTCTGCAAGCCCTTCAGGTGAATTCATTAATGACAAAGAAAGTACTAATTATTCATCTACAGAAAGCATCCCAAAACAAAGTTCAGTTTTACAGAATGTTCACCCTTCTTATGCAGAATCTGAGGTAACAAATAAAAGGAGAGAGTCACTTTTGACTGACCCTCCAGTGATAACTGGAGAAGTAGAAGGAAGACTTATCCAAGGCAACACTACATTGATACCTAAATGTTTTGGCTCTGCAGTAAAGAAAGAACCTAACTTTACCTGCAGTATACAAGAAAAATCCCTGTTGTCATCCTTGTTGTTAGATCACAAAGAGCATGGCATGAATAAAACGTTGGAAAGCCTTTCTGAGGTACAGGACGTATCTGGAAAGGTCGTTGTTGAATCTGATTGCCATAATAATTCAGCACAGGCTTCTGTATTATCTACCTCTTCAGTACGCACAGAAAAGAAAGAGAATTTCACAGAACATTCAAACACTAAGCAAAGATTGGAGAACTTTTGCAGTAAACAGTCAATTGAGGACAGTCTAAGGAGAGAGCCTGGAGGAAATCAACTACTTCTGGTAGCCAAGTCCAGTTTTGAAGAAATTGAGTCAAATTCTGAAATGAAAGTAGATTATTATGAGGATGAAGATATATCATCATCAGTAAAACAGATGAGTCAGAAAGGTAGGTGCTACAATAACTTTTCAAGTTAATATCACACATGCTTTTTTTTTTTTTTTTTTTCCTTTTCTTGGAAAATAAATGTATATTAAAGGTTTACAATGATGTTGTTATGGTATATGTTTGGCCGTGGGGTTATTCTGCTGAGGATTCTAGGAACCATCTTGTAGAGCCAAGAAACCTAAATTTAATAAATAAATAAATAAATAAATAAATAAATAAATTCTGCAGCTTAGATCAAGAAGTGTTTTTCCTACATAAAACTGCCCATCCAATCCTATACATCTAGTGAGAGAAAGAAATACCATTGCAGGAAGTAGTAGTAAAAATAGTTGACATGTGATATGAACTCAGAGCACAAGTCAGTGTTTAAAACCCGACTTTCAAATCCATGTGATCAATATGAATACTGAATATGTATGAATACTAAGTACATCTCGGTCTTAATTCTGGCTGAACATTTTCATGGAATGACCACAAGTGATCCTTTAACCTGCTTTTCTCCTCTCTTTTATATGTATCAAAGAACTGCATATGAAAAAAGGATTATTTTTAATCACTAGTATTTTACAAAATTTCTTGTCTTGTTTTTTATAATCCATCTACCCATATCCCATTTAAAATTAGTGTTTTGAACTATAAAAACTTCAAGCCATCCTGGGACATTGCACACTACAATGTGAGCCTTTTACATTATGAATATGTACTGTTGTTGGAATATGGCTCCAAACACTTTAATTTTTTTTTTTTTTTAATATTGATCAGGTTATATGCAAATATATCTCAAATTTACCTCTCCAACAGACAATGTTTCCAGCAGATTTGGAGGTTAAGAGGTTTATTCTGTTGAAAAATACATATTTTCTTATGGAAAATGTCTTATATAATCCTAGTTCAAAGGAGATGAAGTTTTTTAAAAGTTGTTTCATTCACAATACCTGCAAAAAAAGACTGGTATGACCTCCATGGCTGTCTTGTTTTGCACTGGTAATGGAAATTTTTAAAAAATTCCTAAAGTCTATATTCACTGTATAGATATAGATACATAGATACATATTGCTATATAGACCAATTTCTCAATAACAGTATCACAGTATCTATATATAAAATAGACTAAGAATGGTTGAAATGGAAATCTCTATAGCACAAGGTACAGAATTAAAATACTGAAGGAAAACTGCATACCAAAATCCGTGACTTCCTGGACATTAGACGTAAATTGTTAAGGACACAGCAGAGAAATGAGGTGTATCTATGTCTTCCATTTTTGTTTTATTTTCTCTTCTTTTATTCTCTCTTCCCTTTAGCCCCTTGCTAAGAATTATCTGTGTATGTTCTTTCTCATACCTGTCATCTCATTTTGGCCCTCTTTTGGTCCAGAGTCATATTTTGATTTTGCTTCATTTCTAGCAACCCTGTGGAGGTTCCTACCTTAAATGAATAAATGTGTACATCCAGCATAAATTTTACAACTCACTAATATGAATTAAAATCCACTTTTAGTTTGAGAATACCAGCCTACTTTGCCAAGACATTGGACAGTGTGGGACTTCTGGAGTTTAGTAATCCAGTGACACCAGAAAGCAAATGTGTCATTTTTCAGCAAAGAATGAGAACATCTAGAACAGAGGAGAAGAGTTTCCACTATGGTAAACAGGATGGGGGAAAGGTGATCTAGAAGTCTCTTGATGTTCTGGGGATTTCATGATTGTATCAGAGAGGAAAAGACGTATGCAAGGACAAAAGGACACTGCAAGAGCACTGCAAGAGATAGGTTTCCTAACTCTCAGCAATGGTCTGGAATAGTGCCCTGGAATGCCCTTGCTCAGTTTACATGTGGCCTTTCCATTGGCTACAGTCACATTTTCAGAACAGAATATAACACAATTGTTTTATCTGAAATAATAAGTTTATTCTTCCTTAACTTCAAAGAAATCTAAAGCAGAAAGATCTTCATGCATGTCTTGCAAGATTATTATTGTTCATATATGAGTTTATTTATCTACCTATTGGCCACTTCAAAAATAATGTGATGTTAAACAAGATTCATGAGCAATTTACAAGTTTCTGCATTAAAATAGTAATGTTCAAATGGCCATGTAGGTGTTTAACTAGAGATACTTGCACTTCTCACTGCATAAAGGCCTCAGTCTAAAATATATTCTTTCTGAATATTTCTACTCTTATTTGGTATTCTCATTTATATGTTGGTTAGATTATTCTTGTATTTAGAATGTGGGAATATTAAACAGTAAAATTACTTATACAAGTTGTGTCACATACTCCTCACAAACATTTGGTTATAACTTAGACTTTAGATCAGAAATGGATAAAAACAGAACATTACCTTTGAAGAAAGATACCAGAGCAAGTGACAGTTCCCAGGAGGATGCAATAGACCAGTGGGCCAGAAGACGGAAACAGTTCAAAGACAGCAAAAAATGCAGTTCTACTGGAGGAAGCTCCATAAACAGCACAATCACTGAGGGATCAAGTGAGTACTTTTGTATTACACGTGAGCTCTTTCCCCTTTGTGTGATCAAAACTATGGCAGGGTTTTCAGCTAAGGAAATTGATCTCCAGTTCACTATCTGAGTGGCTGTGTTAGTCATTATCATGAGTAACGCGAAACAACCTTTCTCCTTGGTTATGCAAACAATCTGACTAAAAAAAAAAGTTGATTCAACTATGCATGTTCATGGTAGAACATGTTCAAATAATATTAATACAAACTCTTGGCACAAACACGTAATCATGTGGCAGCAGGTTTGAAGTTCTAACAAAAATCATGATCCTGATATCCGTATGTCAAAGCCATGCTGAGCTGGGAATCTTTCTTTCCTTCAGTCTAGGCTTGTTGGCTAGATTGTTATTCACTGGAACTCATATGTTACATTGTCTCTTTAAGAAATCTGTCACCTTGTCACATGAAAATTTATCAGCTTAAACTTCATGAGAAGGAATTTTTAAGATATCTGCTTAGTGAATTTATATTTAATGCAGATAGAGCAACCAAGCAAGGATTGCACAGTTTAGGGAGAATATATGTAGTACTTCTTACTTGACACTGCCTCACCTCTTTGGCTTTTTTAGTAACATAAGAAATACTTTGTAGAGATGAAGAACTGTGCACTTCCTTGTGGAAATATTTTCTGCTACAATGATTACTTTTGGTACAGGAAATTTTATTTGTAGATGTATAACCTCCTCTTTTAAGAAGGGAAAATACGAACCTATAGAAGATTGAACTCTTCAGACTTCAGTGTAGGTCCAATAGATTATAAGCTATAAATATGTTCCATGCCTGTAACAAAGAGGTAGATCCTACATCAACAGAGCCAGAATTCAGTGCCTAAACATAGATTTCTGTTGCCTGCTGGGATACCAAGAAGGGCTTGAGATATGTGAACCAGTAGGGAATCCAAGCCTTTTTGAAGTAGTAATTGGACAGCAAGCAGGATACCCTGAGTTATCTAATATGGTACAGGCCGTCTGTGTTCAGGTAACTGAGCCAATCCCTTAAGTTTTAATTCCTGTTAACAAACAAGCATGCGTGACTGACATTTCACATGGAAATAAAGAAGCCCTTTATTGGTAGCAGTTTTCATTGCTTGCCCCTAAAACGGATTCTAGGCCATTGTATTAGGACTAGAAAGTTACTATATCAAGCCACCTGAGCTCAGAAAAACCTACCAGGATAAATTGTTCCTTAATTTCAACATAAATATAAATATATAAATAAAAAGCTGGACCATTGATTTTTCTTAGTCAGACATGTTAGTTTCATAGAGAAACCATATATATATTTTTAAGAAATCTAGTCAAAAAAGACCAAGTTGCAAGAGCTAGAATTGCTTTCCTTGAGACAAAGTTTTGGGTAGCACATGGCATAAACCCAGAATGGTGACTGGGCAGACAATTCTGTCACAGATTCTCACATCTAATAATTTTGGATAGTATGCCACAGGCCTGAGACTTCTGTCCCTTTGGTTTGGTAGCTTGGCTGTTCCCCTGTGCTGGCAGACTTGAAACAACATTGATTAACATATGGAAGCAGCAGCTCCTTATATACTTACTTCCAACCTCTGGGAAGAATTTAAGTGCACTTGTTTGTGACACCCCAATTTGACATCTGTTCTGAAAACTCAAGGAGAAAAGAAAATAAATGTTTTGGCATAATTCCACACTGTCAGCATGGCAGTATCTAAAGTTTTGCCTATTTGTCACATTTTAACCTACTCTGCTACAATTGTAAAAATTCAGCATTAAACTGGCAAAACACTGTGCTGTACTGAGTTGTTTGGTGCCAGGTTTTAATTTATGCATTCATAGTAACAAGGTAAAATGAGCTTTAAACTTATCAGCATATTAATATTCATTTATTTGTCTATTTGCTAGTAGCTTTTTGTACAGTTAAGCATATAATCTCATACTTTCTGCATAATAAGGGACAAACCAGTGAATGTGGAATATTTGTCTAGATAGACACAACTGAGCACATTTTCTAAGCGACAAAAGGACTGCCACTTAGGTGTATTCAGGAGGTGACTTCCCGAACAAATACAACTTTAAAGGTAAATTTTTATCTTCTCTGTTTTTAAACTGAGAATCATTTTGCAACAAACACAAAATAGACAAAGCAAATAGATCCTTCCTCCTGCTGCATTAAATCTGGCTGCATTATAGCAGGCATTTTATATTGAAAGATACATTGTGGTTTTTCCTCTCAGAAAATTTACATTTTCAGTCTACCTGTTAGCACAGTATCTGATGATGTATACTTATATATGACTTTCATCATCCAGTGTTAACTTTGAAGTTTCAGCTCCTGATCTACTTGGGATGTTGTGAGACTATTACACAGCCTTTTTGTTTACATTCAACTTGCTGTTTATAACCTGTCACAGCTAGCTGCCTGACTTCCTATTGCCTTGAGAGACTCAGCTTTAGCAGAGAACTAGAGATCTCCTCCATCTCCACGTGAACTCATTGCAAGACATTGTGAATGTAAATTATTGTGCATGTAAAATGCATTGTGAATGTAAACATGAATCTGAAAATCCTCAGGATAACACATCATACAAATATTCAACAGCCTATGAAGGAACTAGCCAGGAGCACTATGGTTAAAAAAAAAACAAACAAAAAACCCACACTATTATTTCCTCACCTCCTTCCTCCTTTTAAAAAAAACTTTACACATCTGTAAGAGCTAAGGTTAAGCAAACAGAAATTATGGTCATCAAAACCCTTGTCATGGAAGATACTTTTAATCTTCCTTTTGTCTTCTGATAAGCACTGAAATCATACCAAATTTCTAGAAGGTTTGTTTGATTTCCTAATCAAGTGGGTTGCATAAGATAGCTTAAGAACTAGCTAAAGCCAGATTTGTCCTAAAGAAGCTCCTGTTTCAACCACTTGCATTAAGACTTCACTTCCTACTCGAGTCCAACGTGAATTAGCCTCCAGTATTGTGATCTTATGTTTGGAAATCCTTGCTGTCTTCTCCTTTAACAGCAACAAAATTGAGGAACTCAGTACAAACTTTACAAACAGTTCATTATAAGTTTGTGGCACTACTTCCATGCTGAGTGGCTGAGGTCTCTTATTATTCATGCTCTTATTCATCTACATAACTTTTACTTGTCTTATTGTCATGACAGTAAATTCAGAGGATGCTCGATCAGTAGATCTGGGACTATATTCTGAAAATGAGGACAGAGGTTTTTATACAGAAAACTTTCATTCTGCTTCGTGGGTTTTCAGAGGAGATGATGTCTCTCCAGATAACAGTCCTAGATGTCTCAGCAAAAGACCTAGACCAGTGGCAAGTAAGTTGGCTAGAGCAACAGGTAATAAATGTCATAAAAAATTATTTATTTTGGGCACTCTGTGGATTTCAGGGGAAAGACATTTTGGAGAAGATTACTTGGTCACTTATGCTAAAGACAGGAAAAGGAGCAACCCAAGAATCTAAAAGATTATTTAAAAAATAAATAGTTTTTATTTAGCTATTGTTTTGCAAAATATCATTCATTACATGATAAACTGATAAAAATTAATAACTAAACCTCATGAGATAACGGTAGAGGCATGGTAATTCCATTACATCTTCAAGCATGGCAAAACCATAGAGATATTTATGGTCTTAAAGTACTATAATAGACATAAAATCTGTTTTACATCAAACTTTCTGACATAGTTGTTCCAAAAATAAAATACTTATTTTTTATGAGTATGAAGAGTTGTTCTATTTGTAGTTTTAATCTGTGCAGACAGATACAGTGAACAGGTTTTTCTGGAAGATGGAAGACTTTTCCTTCACTTCTCAGATGTTAAGTTATTCAAAAGTAGCACAGTTCAAAGAACTAAACACACCTGTAGCATTCCAGAAAATCGTTCTTTGTTGGAGCTCATAAATCATTCAGAAAATGAGAGAGAAAACAAATATCCTCTATAAATCTTCTGATATGAAAAGTTTCCCTTAACACACATGAGGATATTCTGGAAAACCATTTTGGTTGCTTCTTCTCCCAGGGGAGAGCTCAGAACTTCAGCAAGATAGTTAAAATCAGTGTTGAAATATCTATTTTGGACAGATAACATCAATTGGCCTGCTAGTAAAGTAACCTTTAAAGCAGTTTCTGTCTTCCAAATAGTACACAATTTGAAAACAAAAGAGCTGTCAAAAATTACTGTTGAATTGGCCTCCATTAATAACAGAAAATATGGTAAGGTCAAATTATCAAAACCAGACACTCCAAGAAATCAAGGCAGTGTAGGAGTATGGATAAACAAAGTAGAAGGATAAACAAAAGGAGAAGAAACAACTATCCATTAAATAGAGGCCTTATGAAATATAAAAAGAATGAAACAACAAGAAACAGATTTAAACCCATTTGAGAATTTAAAATGTATCTTGTATTTGCAGCATAGAGGTGTGACACAGTGTTTTCCAGAACAACATCAGTAGAGTGGAATACCTGAATACTTCAGCTCTTCATTACCAAGTCCAGGGACTTAATTAAACTGTTGTCTGCCTGTGCCCTAACATGAATGATATTTGATCTGTTGCAGTATAAGGGGTGTCACTGCTGAGAACCAGCACTAAACAGCCAGGAGTGATACTGAAAGCACTCCAACCATTTGTAGAATCAGGAACACTCAGTGCCTACAAAATTTTTAAAAACAGAGTGCTACTTATTAAATTGAATATGTAGAGGTAAAAAACCATATCTTTCCTCCTTTTTCCAGTTCGAGAAAGAACAGTGAAGATTGCTAAAGGAACTGGCAATTACCCTTGGGGTTTCAGGATCCAGTTCTCAAAGCCAATCCTTGTGACTGAAGTTGACACAAGTAAGTTGAGTTTGTCCTAGTTAATTTCTCCTGTGAAAAAACATAAAAAATAAATACATAATATCCTATTATATACACTGATTTATATATGATATATATCTACATGATAGAATATCATCTACATAAAACATCTGGTTTATAATAATTTATAATAATAGATGTTCACAATAATTTCCATAATTAGTGAGTGCAAGGTGTTTGATAGCATGAACTGCTCATGAACAGCTGTCTTAGTGCTCCGCTGTCCCTAGGGATAAATCAGACTCCACTGCCCTGTCTTCTTCCACGTCAGTTCATACCTTGTGTAAGTGCCTGCTTTCAGCTTCTCTTGAGATGGGCTGACATCCATGAATGACAATAGGCCTCTAAAAATTAAAATAAGGATGCAGTGATCCTTCTAATAGTTACAAAAATCTTATTGGCTAGGAACATTTCTGCTTGGATTCATTGAGCCATCTGTCACACTTGACAGGTGGGCTGTTAATTTCTTTCAGGAATCATGATGATTGTAAGGAACTCCAAAAGAAATTCCAAAACCCAAGTAAATGAGCAAAAAATGGCAGATGATTTTAAGCAAAGATGAAATGTAAGATACTGCCTCTAGAGAAGAATGAGCTAGCTGTACCATGCCAATGGTGTTGGCACTTTCATTCAGGAATGAGATCCTGGGGGTCACCACTGAAAAGTCTCTGAAATTATTGGCTCTGTGCATAATGTCAGCTTAGAAATCTGGCTAAAAGCTTACTCAGTCAGTAACAGCTGAGAGAATGAGACACAGGCAGTCTGTCATTTTACTGCTGCCTAAGACCTTGGCTCCTCCGAGTCTAGCACTGCTTGCTCTGCTGCTTTGCATCTCGAGACAGGCACAAAGGAGACAGTGATAGATTCTTACTAAAAAAAAAAAAAAAAAAAAACCAAAAAAAAAACCCACCAGATGCTATGCAAGATGTCATCCCATACAGAGGCTAGTGCATGCCTTCTGGCATGTTATCTGAGAATAGCTTATGTATTAGATTGTCCATCATCCTGACAACACTGGGAAAGCCTGTGAATTCAGCAGCCTGTGAGCTCATAAGTTTTTTACCTAAGTACAAGTAAAATAATACATCATGCATACAATAGCTCTGACACTTAATAATTTATCCCTACCAATTTTATACTAGTTAAAATTAAGTATAGCAACTCACATTTTATATTGCTCTTTTATTTGTATGTTGTTTTCAAACGCAGTTGCTTTAAAACAGTGGCAACATTAAAACCAAAAGGTTTTTTTTCGGACAAGCTTATAATAAAATGATGTCTCATCAAAATATAACTTATTTCATTGAGAAGAAATTCGTTCCTGTGAGAGTGGTGAGGCACTAGCATAGGTTGTGCAGAGAGGCTGTGGATGCCTCATCCCTTTGAAAGTTCCAGGCAGGGTTAAATGGGACTTTGAACAGCCTGGTCTAGTGGAAGGGGTTTGGAACTAGATGATCTTTATGGGCCCTTTCAGCTGAAACCATTCTATGATTCTATAATGAATATTTTAATAATATTTTACAGACCACTTACAGTCATAAAGTCTGGTATGGCACACTCAAGGCTAGCACAACGCAAAATGTTCTGACATTTGCAAATGCTTTGTGATACACATGAGGGTGGACCAGGGTTTTATTGTGCCTGTTTATTATTAAGCTTTTACTAATCTTATCCCTACAATATCTAAGCATTCTCAGAAATACACTGAAGGATCACATTTTCTGCATCATAGGGTATAAAATCTTTAAAAGCATACATTAAGTGTTTAGGACATGGAATAATATTTTCCAAATCCATTCTTTCACAGACCATTAGGAATGCTTATTTATAAATTAAAAGATAAACACTGTATCTGAGAAATTTGTAACTGGGATTTAAATAACTTTGTATTGGTGCTCATGAAAAGAGCATATTTATCACCTCCCTAGTTTGCTTCCATTCCTGGCTGGCATGTGTCTGAGCACTGTTTTATTAGGAATGCATGTACTTTACAATGGTTAACAAATAAGCAAAAGGTGATGCATTAAAAATCCTATTCAGTTCTTCCTTTACTGGGACCTTTCTAACTTAGCATGTAATTTCTTGCTAAAGCAAAAAATCCTCAAAATGTCATATCCAAATTCTATTAACCATCAAAGACAAATATCAATTCAGAAGCTTTTCTTTTGGGGTTAAATTGAAAGCATACTAGAATAATAGATTTTATTTGTCTACTGAGCTTTGCACCAGATCTTTCTTTGCACTTCAAGCCAAAACTCTCAGATACTGAAATGATTTTTTGCATCTCAAAGCATTTAAATCTCAATGGCATTTTAAATTAAATTTCTCCACTGCCAGTGATTATCCAGGGCTGCACCAGTATCCAAATCCTGAAGCTTCATTTACAGATGAGTAACAGGTTGGTCAGTAAAATTTTTTGCACCTCCAAGTTGACATCATGAAGGCCCTAAAACATAATCCTTGATTGGTTGAACAGTGTCTTGTTTTGAAAGACAGGTATCTGTTTAGGAAGACAGAAACCTTCCTTGGAATGGAAAATGTAAACCCCCTCCCTCCAAATTATTATAATTTTGAATTTAAGGGGCTCTCAGGCAAAGATATGAGAATAGGGATAACAGATCTTTACTACTATGTATAAATAAAGGAAACAAACAAACAAACAAACAAACAAACAACAACAACAAAACCACCCAAAAAACAAAACAAAAAAAACCACTACAACTTAACAGGAAAATTAAAAATAAAAATGCAATAGTACAGAACCACTGACAGAGTCAGAATACCAACCTTGTTGGTCAGGGTGTTGGTAGCAGTCCACTTAAATGGTGGCTGCAGTCCTCCTGGAGTGACAGATGGGATTCTGTTGAACCAGAGACTCTATAGAAGCATGTAGAAGCATTTTTCCTCTGAAGGTCCAGTGGTGGTGTAGATGGGTGTGGTCTTCCTCTGGCAATCCTGTGGAAAGGGCTAACTGTGGTGTTCCAAATCTCAGATTTTATCCAGATAGGAATGCTTGGCTCCTCCCCTTGGATGGAGGAGCATCTCACAATGGGATGATGTAATTGTATCAGTCATGCAGTGAGACTCAATGGTCCATTAACAGAAGATATCCCCCTGGAGGGAGGATGGGTTATGGTAGAGGTAAAGAACACTGCCCCACCTGGTTTTAACAGCTGTCCCACTAACAGGACATCCCACCTGGAGTTATGAGGGAATCAGTTATGAAAAAGATAAAGAACACCACCCTACCTGTTTATAACAGATGGCAATACAATACATACTTTTGGTTACATCTTGCATTGCAACCTAAGACAACAGATACTTCTTTTGCTAGAAAAGTGTTTTCATATAGACATGCTTGATATCTTAGCGCTAAATAATTTTTTGTGTTTGGTTTTTGGTGTTTTGTTTTTGTTTTTGGTTGGTTGTTTGCTTGTTGTTTGGTTGGTTGTATTTGGTTTTTGGTTTTTTGTTTTTGTTTTTGGTTGGTTGTTTGCTTGTTGTTTGGTTGGTTGTATTTGGTTTTTGGTTTTTTGTTTTTGGGTGGTTGGTTGTTTTTCCTTTCTCTCTTTCTCTTTCTCTTCTCTTTCTCTTTCTCTTTCTCTTTCTCTTTCTCTTTCTCTTTCTCTTTCTCTTTCTCTTTCTCTTTCCCTTTCCCTTTCCCTTTCCCTTTCCCTTTCCCTTTCCCTTTCCCTTTCTCTTTCTCTTTCTCTTTCTCTTTCTCTTTCTCTTTCTCTTTCTCTTTCTCTTCTCTTTTTTTTCTATTCTTTAATTTCCAGACAGTGCAGCTGAAGAAGCAGGGCTTCAAGTCGGGGATATTCTGATAGCAGTCAATGGAATTGATGTCACCAGCATGCCACATTCAGAAGCTGCCAATCTGGCAAGGAAAGGTAATTCTGAGATCGCATTAAATTAAATAAATGGGTCAGGTTTCCTGTTCAATGCTCCAAATATATCCAGACAAATGGGGTGATGTCTGCCACAGAAATCTCAGTTAATAGTTTAACACATTACTATTTCATACAGTAGTATTGCTGAGGTCACTTTTTATCTAGACCTTGTTTTTCAAACATTTTAGAAAATTATTCCTCAAATAGCATGTGATGATAATGGTTTTGGCTCTCCTGTTACAAAGAAAGTGACTCAGAAAGCCCTGAAAGTGACTGCAGAGACACAAACGGCTTATTTATGCCTTATACTTCCTCAGGGAGAGACTTCACATCTTCCTTCTATTTCTCTGTTGCCAAAACCTGAAGTCTAGTCAAGGGATCAGAGAGTTTATTTCATGAAGCATCCTTTTGCACCAACACAGAAACAGAGTCAGAGACATTAGTCATGTATATTCTTTCCAGAATTGTGATGACTAAAACCCGAAGATAGCCAAGTTTGCATGCTGAAAATGAATTTAATGCTATTCCTGTATTTATCCCAGATGAAGTTTTGGCAAAGGCTCATGGGAAATTCAATGAATTAAAATAGTTTTACAAGACAGTGACAAATTTAACTTGATAAATACCATGTTCTTTAATTATAGAGGTGGCATTCACACTCTTGTATTTAAGAGAATGTCGAGTGTTTCAGAAGATAAATCTCTGATTACTGGTATTTTTAACTCCTCAGAGAACACCCCCTGGGTTAAACCTTGGCACACTGTCAGCATTCCCAAAGTCAAGTGTCCCCCAAAAAGAAAACCAGCAAACGTTTCGGAGACAAAAGTGTGTGATACTCACATTTCTCAATCCGCCTTCAGGCATTACCACTTGTTCCTTAGTGTTGATACAATCAGAATTTTGGGCTTTTAGGGTCAAAATCATAGATATATTGATACTGTCAGCAAATACTGTGATGTTGCATCTCATTGATGATGAAGATAACTTCTTCTTCTTTTTTTCTTTTTTTTTTTTAATCTTGCAGTCTGTCATCTCTTCCAAGTGCTTACCTTTTGCAAATGATAAGCAGATGTTTTTGCACAGGTTAGCTTCCAACAGCCAGCCTCTTCAGTGAGGGGCACAGAAAAAGTTAGAATACTCCAATACTCCAGGCATGTAAATAAATAATTTTCAAGATCATATGTAAGATGACAGAGGCTGAAGGTGTCCCTAAGAGCATTCTCAGCAATTTTTGGTTAAGCCTCAATTTATGTACACCCATTTGAGCAGTGAAATTCAATTACTTCCCCTAACTGATAAAATAGACAAGGATCAAAGATGCTGCTTGCAAAGATAGGTCACAAAAATTTTTTTAGAGGTGAGAGGTGTCTTCAGATAGCTGTCTGCCAGCCACATAGCTGGCTCCATTACTAGTTCTCAACACAAAATTAGTTTAATTCCTGGATTTGTGTCAAAAGAAGGTCACGTAACACTTGATTTACTATGCTTCCTTTGCTGCTCTTCTCCTTGCTGCTTCTAGAAGCTACATTGGAAGGACATGGTATAGAATGGATATGGTATAGAGTACTGCCTTCCTGCTCCTTGCCCTACACGAATTTTCAGAAATACTGACAGATTTGTAGTTTTGACTTATGTTTTCACATGTAATATTTTAGGTCCTGACATCCTGACTATGATAGTGGGATCAGACATCAGCCGTTACCCCAACACACCCAAACCTACCTGCCGAGGATATCTGCACAAACGAACGCAATCAGCAATATTGAAGGGCTGGAGAAAGAGGTGGTTTGTACTGAAACATAATGGTTACCTACACTATTACAAACACAAGAAGGTAAGGAGAGTGGCTGGTGAGGAATCAAACTATGTCCTGAATTATGAAGTGCAGTAGTTCTGTACTCAGATTTACAGATAATTATCTTGACGTATTTACAGCGTAACATCAGCGCTACAGGGTTTTGCATGAGGTATATAAAAGGAGGCTTGTTGAGTGCTCTTCTCCAGTTCTCTATCCAGCTGACATTTCCAGCAGAATAGCTGGTAGTCTTGTTTCTCTGCATCTGTCATGGTATACACATGAGCCATCTAATCAGGAATATGCTGCTGAACCACTGGGTATGCAACAAAGCAGTGTGGCCAGTGCTTTATTTCAGCACTAGCTCTTCTGGTTCCAAAACAAAACCAAGTAAAAAACGTCACGCTAAAAAGATACAAACATATAGGAACAGTCTTTTGGAGAGATTTTATTTTATCATAACCAGATCCATCATCAAACTCCTGAAATGTAAAAATGGATGTCTTGTTATACTTGTAAACACTTCCCAGTTTTTGATCAATTAAATATCACAAAGGCAGAGTGTTAGATTAATTGGAGTAAGGATTAGAGGGTGCCCCATAATCTTACATTTACTAAGATTTAATTACATTTTCACTTCTTTCTTTCAACTAATAGGTTTCTTTTAATTAATTCCTTTGTCATCTATCTTGTTTGTTGCACTAAGAAAATAAATATTTCAATCATGCAAACTATGTGCATTTGCTTTTTCCTAGAAAGAGTAAATAAATGTAAAGCACTGCATAAATATTTTATAGCAAGAGGTAACTACTGCTTATTTTCTTGGATTTTCTAATACTAGTGTCCTTCAATTACTTTTAAAATTATTTAATGCCTTTTTTTTTGCTCTTTGTCTCTGGACCCCAAAGAATATATACACTGAAATATTGAAGTGCTATTTTAGCAGATGAAAATACAAGGATTTTCTTCACTGCCTCATGCTTACAGAGTACTCTGAAGAGTCATTTAGTAAGAGAGAGAGAAAGATATTTAAAACAAATACAGTTCTTCACTACTGAGAGATCTAATGGCAAAATGAAATAAGAAGGATCTCAAGTGTATTCATTGGCCCTTCTTTCTTTTGGCATGATTTCTCTCAGGATGTAAAAAGAGGAGTACTCATGCCACTTTTCCTTCTAAGGTAATTATAAATAATGTTTTTCATTTAACACAGCTTTTATTTATGTGCCAGTTGCATGATTAAGTTGGGAGGATTGTGTTCCAGGCCCTGCTTCACTCTGGAGGAATTTTTTTTTTTTTTTTTTTTTTTCATTTACTGTATCTAAGAAGTTCTTTGAAATAGTTAATTGAACGCAAGAGTAATTCAGGAAGAAAAAAAAATAATCAGGATAAGCTGTCATTATCCAGCAAAATAGGCAGGGTAATCAATTTACTCCTCTTTACTCTGTTGTTAAGAACATCAACTCACATGCTTTTAAATTATTTTCATATCTGTGGTATATAGAGTCCAAGAAAGAAATCCCCTGTCTGTCATGTGCAGAGCCTTCACAGCGTTTCAATCTATGATAGATATTCCTTTGTTCTCTTGAACAAGCCTGTATGTTCATTGCTAAGCATAATTACTTTATATAAAAGGCTTAGCTAGAAATAGATTTAGGTCTGAGCTGTTGCTCATAGAGATATCACTTCTATTTGTTCTTCATTCTTGTTTGGAGCTGTATCACCATAGTCTGGAAGCTGCTACATTATACAGAGCCTGTGTATAATCTGATTTCTTTACGTTTCCCATGGCTTCAGAATATATTTTTCAGAATAATGGTAGTTGATGATATGCATGTTATTTTTGACCTAAAAGATTGCATACCCTGACCCAGAGAAAGTCATACACAGATACATTATTGGATCTGATTCAAGTTGTTCAAAAATTTTACTCAGTCAATAGTTATTCCTATGATACTTGGTCCTGCAAACTGTTCTTTACCTTTTGTGTAATTAATTGCAGCAAATTATTCAACCTCAAGAAAAGAACCAACTGGACCAACTGGACCAACTGGAATGTGAAGATTAATCATTCCATGAGACTGATTGTACTGCATCTGACAGCCAGTACTGTTTGGTGTAGGATAATTAGGTTCTTCAAATCAGAGAAGCTTTTGTATCTTTTTCACATACTGTTTTGTTCTTCAGTATGGTTTTACTCTTTCTAGTTTATATATAAATTATTTAAATTAAAAAAAAAAAAAAAAAAAGAAATTCATCTCTATTAGCAAAAAATGCCATATGAACTGTTCTGGAGTCTAGAGTTCTCTGTTCACTGACATATGCAAGCCCTTTCTTCAAGGGCAGAGGAAATAGGTGTAAGGAAAAAAGACTTGAAAAGCCTTAGTCAATTCTCTGTGTTGATGTGTTGAGCTCAAAGGAGTAAATATAAACAGGCTTTAGCCATAGTTTCCTTAAAGAACCAAAAAATGAGCCTACCACAAAATACAGTGATTAGAAAAAAAGACAAAGGGAGATTTTAGTGATATACTAAGCAAGCAGCACCAGACCTCAAAGAAAAGCTCGTCAGAGAAAATCAGCAAATAATAGATGATGAGAATACCAGGGAGGGTTGTGGACACATCAGCTATCATGGAGAAATCTAGGCAAATGAGAAATAAGCAAGAAGAAAAAAAAGGTTCCGTTTCCTGTCTCAAGTAAGACATGTCTATTTTAAGAACAGTGGAGCACATCCAGGAAGATATTTTTGAAAGACAGTCAAAAATTTGGTCATTCCACTACTGACTTGAACCAATCTGAACTAGCGCCCTCAGGGCAACTGCCTCACACTTCCTACTGCCAGTCTCCCAAGTTAGCCAGACTTCCATTTGTGTTTTCTAGTCTGGCTCTAGCACTAGTTTTCACATTGTCCTTCTAGGATTTGATACTGTTTTCTGTAAAGTTTCTTCATTCCCTCTTACTAGTAGTTGGAGACTCTTTTGTATCTTACTTTCATTTCATAGTTATTCCTGTTGTTACTTTTTTTTTTTTTTTTTTTTTTTTTAACTGCTAATAGCATGTATTTCCTCAGCTGCTTCTTAAGGATACATGAAGAAACTTAATTCATATAGCCGATATATAACTGTGCTTGAACAAAATCTGAGTACAATGAACCACTCAGGAAATACTGTGAATGGCATTACTGGAATTCTGGAATTACTTGTACCAAATTAAATAGGGCTGTATGCACTACTTTAATGAGCACAACCTACAACATCGGAAGGAGAAGTCTAATTTTTTATTTTTATTTCTTTCTAATTTCAGTTTCTCATCATTATACATTGTTTAATACTCTAAATTTTTTTGCAGAAGTGTTTAACCTAATACTCAGATCATCTTAGGAAAACCAGCAGTATAGCAATGGTTACTTCAGATGTTTCTCCTGTTCATAGACTAGCATTTACCAAAAAAGTACCTGCTTCCTGCCTTCTACCTAGAGCACTTCATCCATGTTTGATACTAAAGACTGCCTAGAATTCATGAAGTAGATGATCACAATCTTGAGGGGGAATTTTTTGTTTTGTTTTGTTTAGCACAGAATGGAACAGTAGTTGCTAAAATCTGAGCTCATTTAAAATCTGTACAAAACAGGATCATCTCAAGCGGCATCACACAGGTATATCAGGTTCCATAATGACAGTATCATCAATTGGTTGCACATCAGTCTCAGGCATAAGAAATTACTTTCATAAAGTCACTGGCATTATGGAACCTGATGTTTTTGGGGGGGGTGTTATTGTTGTTTGGTGTTGGCTTTTTTGTTTGGGTTTCTTTGGTTGGTTGGTTGGGGTTTTTGGTTTGTTTTTGTGGGTTTTGTTGTTGTTGGGGTTTTTTGTTGGTTTTTTGGGGGTTTTTTGCAATATACCTTTGGCACTTTTTGTAGCAAGGGGATATTTGCCAAAGGAATGATCTGTTATTATTATGAAAGCCACCTGAGTGGAAAAACACCCCTTACAAATGTGCTGATGTAGCACATTGGCCATGGTGGTAGCAGTGGACAAGGTGGTGCTGGGCTAATGGCTTGACATGATCATTGTGGAGGTCTTTTCCAACCTTAACAATTCTATGATTCTCTGGTCTGGATTATCAGAATTATGGGAGCACAGCTCTCTATCATTTAGTCTCCCTTTAAATGCCGCCAATCAATTCTATTCCCTTCCTAGATGTCTTTGAAACACAGTGAACATAAATAAGTCTTGGTGCCACAGAACCGCTATTTACATTAATTCTAGACACCACAGAAAATGTTTACAGAACAAGTTTATAGGGATGTGCAGTAATAGTGGTCAGTCACTTCAGTATCTAAAGTGACTATTGCCTGCAGGACCATGGACAGGATCCTACTGAGTAATACCTCCTTTGGACAGTGCTGGCAATGCTTTGCTCTAAGAATGGGATTTGGACCTGGATACATGTTTTGGTTATTGTTGCATCATGTGGCAACAGTGACCATCGTCCAGGGACGTTACAACCACTGGCAGGGAAACAGACAATACAAGTCTTTGTTATAAACACAAGAATCCATTTATTCCCCCTTACCCCAGGCTGGGGAGGGGGTGAGAGCGAAGAAGGGTGAAGATGAAGAGAGCAAGCAGGGGCAGGGTTGTGGGTTTTATCAGGTATTTTAGGGGAGGTGCCTTAGGTTTTAGGTCAAGGGAGGAGATCAGATTTCAGCCTCCTCGAAACAGACTCCACAGCTTATGCTGTCTTTGCAATGTTATTTTATGTCTGAAGGCATTTTAAGTAAAGTAGTCACACAGCACTGACAATTTGCAGGATTGCGTTCATCTTCGCCAGTTTTACATTAAAATCTTTAGTTTGGCATTTAAAAAAAAATAAATCAAGAAAGTGTAAAAATCAAAGAAATGTATTCATTTTCTTTTTTATATACTATTTTGTATATTATATTTTGTTCCTACAGAAGAATTATGTGTAACAAAGAGATAATTACGTGTGCCAGTGAGAATACAATCAAGTATTTAACTATTTAATTACCACAAGTGCATTTTTTTTCCATGGTAGGCTCTATATGGGGTTTTTTAGGCTAAGAAAAAATTACATGAGGCAATTACAGTTCAGCTCCTACTGCCAAAATTTAATTAATTCCCAACAATCAACCAGTTTTATTCTATGAGACTCTGCTATCTGGTATTTTGCAAACTGCATTTATGCTTTTCAGAGGCCCCAGCATTGACTTTCTTTTTTTCATTTTATTCTCACCAAATTTGATGTAATTCTTAGAACTCCAGTCACAGATCTTCAAGGAAAAGGGGCTGAGAATATTTCTTAAAACATAGCTAGAGTTCACAGTCCAGATATATGCACCATTGTTTTGAGTTAAGATATGTATTTAAGAGGAGGAGGTAAACTGCTTCACCTACCCATGTACATAAAGGAGCTTAATGGCTCTTTATTACTAGCCACAGGGAAAGACATTGGCAATGCCCTTCAGTTTCAAAGAGCTTTGACACAATCAGAAACAAGCAAAAGGGTTTTGAAATGTTCTCCATTGAAGGTTGTCTGAATTGTGTAGGAAAATTTATGAACATAATGATATTTACAGCAACCTTGCAAAGGAACTCAAATTATGCTCACTATTTTCAACTATAAGTCTTTTTTGCCTGTATCTACACATATAAGGTGATGGTTTCAGCATTAACCAAACTGTGAATATTGCATTGATTATCAGAGAGACCCAAGTTCCTAAATTCTTCAGTGCACTTTGAAAATCCTGGCATCAGTCAGAGGGATCAGTCTCATGTTAGTTCCAAACTTTGGGCACTCTTTCTTTCTAACTGTAGGATGAAGGGAAGTGCAGACCCCTGGAAGTAACAAAGCTGGAAGGAGCAGAAATTTGTGTTGACACCAGTCTGGGTAAACCATTTGTTTTTAAATGTATACCTCAAGCTGGAAACAGGATTTTCTACTTCTGTGCAACTTCCAACCAAGAAATGAAGAGGTAAGTGATCTTTCATTTTAACAGTGTCTCTTTTGTTATTCCAGTGTGGGAAGAAGGAGTTTGAATTTGAATTTGGAGGATGTTCGCAATACCTACCTTGTTCCTTAAGAAAAAAATTAAAAATCTATCAGTGACTTAAGGGAAGATAATGTTTCTGTTTCTCAATTGCAGAAGCTTAAAAAATTACTTTTCAATTTTATAGCTTTTTTTCTTTATATAAAATTTTTAACATTCATGTTTCATTACCCCCCTGAATTCTTGATTTATTCTGAGAACAAAAAATTCACCCATATTCTCATGCCTTCTCTCCCACTGTTACATCAAATGGAAGTGTAAATTTTCCTGTGGATATGAACTTGCTTATCAAGTCTCTCTTCTGCCCAACAAGGACAGTGCTAGTAATAAATACAAACCCATCTTTGTCTCCTTTTCTGTAATTTTGTCACATTCTCATTTTAGTATTTTAAAATGCAAATGTGTCGCAAAAGCACATTGGTTCTGATGAGGCAATGTCTTTGTGTTAGACACAGAGTTAGAATTTCAAAATACTGTTTTGCATTTCTCAAAGACATTAGCTTACTAAACAAAGAGACTAAAATCATATGTAATATGATGCAATGTAATATGAGCAATGTAATATGAGCAATGGAGTAATAACTTTCAAAAAGTACTGGTCAAGTCTTATTTTCCTCTTTGTTTTATTGTGAACTGTCAGAAAAATAAAGCTATTAATTTAGTTGACAGTTTGGTATTCATACACCCTTTTTTTGTATCATCTTACTACTTAACATAACTCACCACTGTAATAGCAGAGCATTTTACATTTCCAAATTTGATATCATCCATAGCACAACAGAATAACTTTGCCAACAAATAGCTTGCTTTATTCTGTAGTTTCCAGTTTAAGGGTTTTTTTATATTTCCCACCAATTCATTATCTGTGTTATGACAGACAAGGAGAGTAATAATTTAGCCTGACAAGTTGAATTATTTTTTTAACTGTATATTTTGATATATTCCCTTGTCTGCAATATTGCCTTTATTTATTACAGTGTGTTATACAGCAAGTTTTGAGACTTATCTTTTTGAGAGTCAGCAAAGTTTATTTAGTTTTAATCCACTACTTTCCTTACTTAAAGCCTTGAATATGTCCTGAAAATTCTGCGTATGTCATCAAGAATTAGAAAAGGCAGTGAAGAATACTTGTTCTGATCTACCAAGCTAATCTATTCTCACTTTTTGTCGTATGACAGGTGGCTGGAGGCTATGGATAAAGCAGTGCATCCCATCCATCAGGTAATGCTGTATTTAGGTGAGAAGCATGCGTACAGCAGATTGTGCAGAAGACTGAGAGAGAGTAGCTGTGTTTGTACATGTTCAGTTGCAGACAACAACATGGAAACTGCACCCTTTTGTTCTACTGGACTGTGGATCACTCCTAATCTAAGAGCCATATACAGAATTATGATTCAGCTTATATGTTTTGCTACCATATGGTGGAATCAATCAAAATGCTCCCTCTCCAGATATCAGCAGCTTTAGGCTGGTTTGGAAACATAACGTGAAATTAGTGTAGCAGGCAGAAAGCAAGGGTAGAGATGACTCTCACAAGTATGTGTAAGCCTTACATAGTACTGTTTGGGGTAAAAGAAGAGAAGGGCCATATCTGGCTTTGATTGCAGGCAACCCACTTTTTCCAACAGAATATTGAGTGGTGATGCAGCATGATTGCTGAGTTCTTATTTTCTGTGTTTTCAGACATAAAGAAAGGTAAGTATCTTGATAAAAATTGACTTATCCATTTCTTTACACTGTTAATGCTCTCTGCTCGCCCCTGTGGCTGGGAAAAATACAGCCATAATTAATCATGAGCTACTACTCAGAGACTTTACTCAGCCCATCATAATTCAGTATCAATAGTCTCTGGCTGGCCCCTGAACTAGGAATTAAAAAAAGCTAATTTTCATATTTCCAGACTTGGAACCATAGAGGTCAAAGACATATTAGTCTCTGCTTTCCGGCTATAGACAGACCATTTTTGTAAAAATATGAAAATGGCAAGGTACAAATTAAAAACCTGCCTCAATGAGTAGGAAAAAAAAAAAAAAAAAAAAAAAAAAAGGAAAAAAAAAAAAAGTGATACGAGTAATTCCTTCAGCACTGTTTGGTGACAGGTTTAAAAACAGTAAAAGTTGTTTCTTGTTGCTTTAATGCCTTTTGCATGGAAGTAAATTGATCAAGAATATAATTCTTTTGGCTTCAGCTTTCAGATGAGGTTACGAGTGCAAAACCAAACTTGTTTCCAAGTATATTCTTCCTGAGCATTTCTCAAAAGAGTATGAAGGAACCTACACATTGAAAACAGTAAAAATAAAACAAACAATTGAAATTGTGTATCCTAACCTAAAGAACAATAGAACAGCCTGAGCCACAAAGGATAAAGACATAGACATTTTGTCACACAGACAAAACACATCAAAAGAGTCCTTCTTTAGTGTAGCATGCAAAAAATAACCTGTTATATAAAATTTACAACATTATACATATAAGGATCATTCATGTATTCATCCATTAACAACACAGTAAAAAAAAGATGGGATGGGATGGGATGGGATGGGATGGGATGGGATGGGATGGGATGGGATGGGATGGGATGGGATGGGATGGGATGGGATGGGATGGGATGGCAAGGCAAGGCAAGGCAAGGCAAGGCAAGGCAAGGCAAGGCAAAGCAAGGCAAGGCATGGGGAGGGAAGGGAAGGCATGGGGAGGGAAGGGAAGGG
>JANEHK010000022.1:7911941-7922475 GCA_025960845.1 Tachycineta bicolor | reverse complement strand
AGGGAAGGGAAGGGAAGGGAAGGGAAGGGAAACTTTTTGTGTGTGGTTGTGCTTCCATCCAAGTCTGAATGCAGTGTCCCGCTGACAGACACTACAACATTTTCTCTGAAACCCAGAGAGCAGATAGTGAATTTTGTCTTGCCAGATTATGTACTGTAAAGACTACTGAAGTCAAGCACTCAACAAGGCAATTAAAAAAAAAAAAAAAAACCAACAACAACAACAAAAAAAACCACCCAAAAAAACAAAACAAAAAAAAAAAAAAAACAAAAAACAAAAAACAAAAAAAAAAAAAAAAACACCTTCATACAGCTGTGAAATAATCCTGCTTGTACCTACAAAACATGTACTGAAAGATAAAATAGATGCAGAAAAGACAAATCATTATTTTAAGAAGAGTGTAGACATTTGGATATTTTTCTATCACATATACATTCGTGTAATTTCATTTTCAGCATTGAATTTTGTTGTAACTTAACCCTCAGTAGTAGCTCAGCCCCACACAAGCTGCTCACTCACTAGCTCCCAGCGTGAGGGGGGAAAAATAATCAGAAGACTAAAACTGTGAGAAGACTAGTGGGTTGAGATTTTAATAGGTAAAGCAAAACTCACACACAGAGGAAGAGCAAAACAAAGGATTCATTCACCCCTTCCCATGGCTGGACAGGTGTTCAGCCATCCCTGGGAGAGCAGGGCCCCATCACATGTCATGGGTACTCAGGAAGAGAAACACAATCACTCCAACTTTGCTCCACTTCCTTCTTCTTCCCCAAGTTTCATATGCTGAGCATGTTGTATGGTCTGAGATATCCTTGTGGTCAGTTAGGTCACCTGACCTGCCTGAGTTCCCTCCAATTCCTTGTGCATCCCCAGCTTCCTCCCTGATGGGGTGAAGAGCAGAAAGCCCTTGGTTCAGTTCAAGCCCTCCTCAGCAATAACAAAAACATTTCAACACTTTTCAGCACAAAACCCAAACACAGCCCATACTAGCTACTGTGAAGAAAATTAACCCTATTCTAGCCAAAGCCAGCAGAACTTTTCAAAATATTTTCACAACAAAATCTAATTTCTTGGCAGAAGACTAAATATTGTGTTTCATACCAGCATGTCCTCCTTAATTTTTTTACCAGAACACTTCATTACATTCTTACTTTACAGAATCATGTGTGGGTAGATGTCACACTGCATAACACTACACTCCCACCATTGGCTATCAAGAACCCTGAATGCCTGGGGCTTCTCCACCAGCTGGATAAGAGCAAAGATGTCTGGATTCAGCACTACTGCATTCTGAAGGATGGCTGTTTGTACTTTTATGCCACTCTCCGGTCTACACCTGCCCAAGGTAGCAATGGCTGCTAGATTTTAATTTATTATTGAAGTAGAAATATTTCACTGCAGTTTTCAAGTAGAACTTTCACCATTAATGAGTTTCTTATTAGAAAAATCATGCTGTTCCATGAAGATGAATGAAGGAAATCCAGACTCAGTCTCTATTTATTCACCAGCCACCTCATTCCTGACCTTACTCTTTTTTCCATTTCCTCTAACATTTTTACTCTTTCTTTCTGAAATGGAGTTATTCTGCAAACAGGAGCAGTTATCCGAAACAAGATCCACCCTTCTAAAGCACTTTATGATGGGCTGAGGCAGTCCCACTGATGGCAATCTCCTGAAAGCTGTCAAATCCTGCATGTTAGGATGCATCTGCAAATACAATGAACTCTGACTGGTTGCCCTGAAACTACCAGGTTTTTATGTGGCCTTGTTAAAGGTATTTCACCCCTCAATATGCTGACCTTTCCTTCTGCTGGAGAACCTGGTGGTCCAGGATGTGGCCACAGTCATTTGCAGCTAAAGCTACCATCTAGGAGCACAACAGGAGAGGATGGCTATCCGCTCTCAAAGCAGCAAAGTGATGCTACTGAGATCAGTAGCAAGCAGAGTTCACTTCACACACAGAGAGGGGATGGGTGAGGACCTGCAGATGCTTTCTCCCTGTGCTAAGGAAGCTGGCAGTCAGAACAACCAGAAAGAAAATACTTTTCTTTTTGCTTGCTAGCCAGTCTTTGGATCAAAAGGGAAAAACTTTTCTTAGGGCTTAGGCTATTATGATCAGGCAGAGGATGCTCCACTTCATATCATTTGCATAACATTCTTCATCTGGCAGGGGCCATACTTACGAAATGACCAGAGATTTCCTCTTTGCATGAAACTAAGGCTAAGGTTTGTGCAGAGAAAATCAGTGAATTAACAGAAAGCCAGAAATTAAGTTTTATGCATTTATGACCCTGAAGCATATGCTCCTACTGCCAAATATTTTCTTTTGGTGTTTAAATATCCTACTGCATAAAAATTCTTCCATATGGTAGTGGTTTTTTTCTTGTTATTGCATTTTGTCCCATTTTCACCACATATTCTCATCCTGTTCTATCATTCTCAATGCTAAAACATTAATTTGGTGCTGTTGTGCCTAAATGTGAGACTCCCCAGCAATAAAGACCTTGTTCTGCAGATCTTTCTGACTGCTCACGGTATACGCATAAAGTGAACTTACACCTTGTTGCACTGAAGTAACCTGGAGGGAAAAAAAAAAAAAAAAAAAAAAAAAAAAAACAAACAGCAACAGCAAAAACTTAAAATGAAAATGTCCAGAAGATCAAGATCTGTCTAATGCCTCTCCTTCACAGCTGGCTAATATGGCCTGCAATGGCATCTCAATTACTAATGGCAGCAGGAGTAACCAAACCTGATTTTAGGAATTTTTTTTCATGTTGAAATTCATTGGCATTTAGTTTTTAAAGAAAAGTAAAAGAAAATATCACCATCAAGAGCCCCCTTTCCAAAGAACTTCACAGTGCCTTGAGGCAGCCTCATGTGCCCTGAGGCTGAGGCTTGAGGCAGTCAAAACCCAAGAAAAATATTTTGCCATATCTTACTTAATGGAAAACCAAATAAATCTTTATTGTTCATCATTTGATAGATAGGAAGCCTGTTTAACACTGTTTTGAAATCAATTTTCATAAAAGAAAAAGAAACTAAACTTTCAGATTTTTAAATGAAAAGTCTGTAAAACTATGTGAATAAAACAATCTGACAATCCAATTTCCCAGATTTGTTGGTATGCTTGTAATTGGTAGTATAAATATACAATGTATTCAATATACATAATGCATGCTATTTTATTCTGTCCAGGTGGCCTTTACCTGCAAGGCTATACTGTGAGTGAACAGTCCTTGGGCTCCAAGAGATCTGTAATTGAACTTAAACCTCCATCTGAAGAGTTTAAAACTTTTTACTTATGTGCAGAGAATGTAAATGAAAACAAAAGGTAAACCAAACTTCTTTTTTTTTTTTTTTTTTTTTCTTTTTTTTTTTTTTTTTTCCCCCTGTTTTATTTACCAGACTGTAGGAGACCAAGAGCTCGGTAGCTTGGGAAGAAGTAGTGACAAATTTGCAGTCTGTTTTCACTTTTCCCCCCAGATTTCCCTTTAGCAGTAGCCTTAGTCAAACTGCAGTAAAATGTATCCTGCAGCATGTGAGTCATCAGTTATGTTTTTTTCAATGCTGAAACAACAGCAAGGCTGGCTAGCAGAGAATTGGAAGTATACCTGGATAAGGTGCCTTGCACAGTTATGTGTGGTGATTATACTGAACACAAAAGCTATGGCACTTCTCAGTAATGAGAACAGAGTATACATCCTCCTCCTTCCCAGGAATTAATGACTTCTGTCAATGACCATTAGAATTGAATTAATTTAAGCAAATTGGACAATGAAAACCCATTCTGAAAGTAAATTCCCCATTAATTACACTACCTGGGCTTTAATTTAATGAACAAAAGACAAAAATTTTCAGTATGTTGGAAAATTACTGTTAAGATGTTTTGTTTTTACAACAGGCATATTAATGCCTCCACCTTCTGCATCTCTCCAATCGACTGATTATGAGTACAGATAGTAACAGAGTTGATAGTAACACACTTATTAAAGGTGTGTTTCAAAGGATAGAGAAATGTACACATAACACTTGATCAGGAGCAGTTGTTCATCTTTCATTCCTTCTAGGTGGATTACAGCTTTGAAAGCTTCAATTAATAAATGGTTACCCCTACACCAGGCAATCCAAGATTTCATGAACAGACCACTGGAGGAGACAAGGATGTGAGAAGAGAGCTCAGTTTTTCCCGTTTTTGTTTTGCATTTAAAATTCCATGCTGTATCTTATGAGTCATCTCAAGAGATATTCTAGCAGCAGCTAATCTTTAGCACTGCTACAAATTCAGAGCTTTTGTAAGCAGTAGTAAATAAATGCAAAGCAACGTTGCCTTCTTTCTCACTGTATTTTGTTTTTCTAGTTCAACTCAGATCACACAGGGTCTGCTTTACAGCTATGACCTGACATACTTTTCACATAAATTTTGTACTCCCTGCTGGGTTGTTTTGTTGTTGTTGTTGGTTTTGGGGTTTTTGTTTGTTTGTTTGGGGGGTGGCTGTTGAGATTTTTTTTAGTTCTGGGTTCTTTTTTTTTTGCAAATACAGTCTTTGCAAAGTGTGCTGCTTTGTCATCCAGATGATTTGCATGTGGGTTTGCCTATAAGTTTCTATGTGTTGTGGTGCTTAAAGCTGAGGTAAGCTGGCTTTACTGAAGGCTCAGCAGCTACGTACTATTACATGGAATATATCTGTACATTTTTGTTGGCTATTTTTGGGCTATTGTACATTCTATCTTAAGTTTTAATTTTATGATGATTTTGATATGGTCATCTGCCATCACATCACATCACATTTGTGAACAGAAATCAATTCAAGAATCAAAGGATACTGTTTCCTCCAAAGTTAACCGTAAGAGACAGCAGTATAAAACCACATCAGGGATATCAGGATTAGACACCTGTGGTTATTACAACTGCTCATATACATAGTATTTCACATAATTGTTTAGCATTTAAGTAATCCCTCCTGTGAATAAATCTGGATATTCAGTTTCCAAAGTTATCAAAACAGTAATTCAAGTAAATTACAAAGGTTAGTCCAAAGATGCATCCAATACAAACAAACAAACAAACAAAAAAAAATCGCCAGTCTGTGAAAATTTAATTACAAAGGCTGTGATATTCGCTTTTCTTATGATCTTTATACCTAAATTGTTTGAACACACTAGAAACCCAGCTATTCACTTGGTTTTACCATTAGCCTGGAAAATATCAATTGCAGAAAAGTGCTAAAAATGAAAGTAGTGCTCTCCCAGCCACCACAAATTATTTTTTTAGGAGACAGATTCATTAACTTTACATGCTTGAAGCAAGAGTACATCAATGATGCTAAATTGTTCAATTTATTTGCTACAGTGACTTGAGAAATTTATTTCAAAAATAAGAATGGTTAGTTAACAGTGTAAGCAATTTTTTGAAAACAAGCACCCAACCCCAGATATGTTACCATGTTTGCTTTGTATAAATCTGTGCTCTAAAGTAAAATGCACGACTGTATTTGAAAAAAAGTAGTCATCACAGCCATATTCTACATTTTACAGTATGTTAAAATTTTTGTGCTCAGAAATGAAACTTACATTTCCGCTACAACTCCAAGAATAAATAATGAAGTAGCTATGAATTACTTCCTCTTCTTACTCTTTTACACAATGAAGAAAATAACACATATGAGTCAAATACAAAGGCATTTACTTGAGACTAGTAACTTTCCCTGGGGAATAGTTATCCAATTCAGAGTGACAGTTCAGAGCTAGGAAGCAGAAAAGAAAACAAAAAATCAATATATAAAACAAATGCAAACAAAATTAAACACAGAAAATGTGTTTTCCATTAGAAACAGTAGCGAGCCATGCAAGGGCCAATGTAACTGTAAAAGGGTCTGAAGTACAAATCCTATAAGGAGCAGCTGAGGCAGCTGGGGGTGTTGAGCATGGAGAAAGGGAGGCTGAGTGAACATTAATGATTCTATGATTTTAAAAATTCATTCAAGTGAATAAACTTAGGATTTCTCTAATGACCATAAACTTTGAAAAATTATTGAAAAAGAAACCCCAAACTATCAAGCTTTGGAACAATCTAGTTTTCAACCCAGAAAATTTGAGGATGAGTCCAAGGCAAGCTTTCTATATTTCTCTGAGTCGAGGCTTCTTTCTGTCCACCTGACGAGATCAGAGTAGCCTATGGCTGTTGCTATTTTCCTGGGAAGTAGCTACAGACCCCAAGGAGGTGGGCTGCCATTCACTCCCTCTTGTATCACTTCCTCTCCTTTTCTTGGTGGAAGAACCAAAGGCATTCTGAAAAATGCACTGAGATTTTTCTCAGCATGTATCAGTAACATGAAAGTTATCACCAGGGAAATTTGCAAATTCTCAAGCTTCGTTACCACAGCTAATTTTACTGTGATTTTCAGCAGGCATTCACACTACTTTTTGGACAATATTTTTAGCATGAATTATGGCTCTTTTAGGTTGGCTTACATATGAACTACAGGACAAATACTAGTTATGATCATCAAGTCAACCATGCCAAAAAAAAACCAAACAAACAAAACAAACAAACAAACAAAAACCCCCCAAAAAACTAAAGTGGGAGGTTTGTTCTACACCCTTTCCATAAACCAACCAGATGTTACTTATTATAATGAAACCGTAATGTACAGATCTCTTGTTCCTAGTGAATGGCCCTTCCCAAGAATGTCTCTTTAAAGTAGGAAAGAGAGTACCAGAAGAGTACCCAGACTGCACACTTTACCCTTCATCTAGCCTGAATATTTCATCCAAATACATTTAATATCAGTGAATATGTTATTACCATGCTCCAAGTGCAAAGAGAAATGATGAAGTTATGGATATGTTGGAGAACAAACAAACAAACAAAACCCAAAAACCACCACACCTGGATCTCTTAGGCAGGTAAAGGTTTAAGAGGTTGGATGAAGTGGTAAAGTGGTTTGATGGAGAAACTGCAGCTGTTCAATAGCAAAAAAGAAAGACCTTTCCACTTATTCAAGGGCAAACATGGCACCTATAACCAGAACTAAAGTTACTGGATGGACTGTGTGGTGGTATGTGGGAGTAATTTCTAATCCTTATAACAGGTATGATATTTATTACACAAGTAACCTTCAACATGTACTATTTCAGTACTATGCAGTCTATGTTTAGTTATTTGACAACTTTATAATGGAAAGTTTTGAGGCCAAATAAATAAACAACATGCCTTTATTGACAAGGTAGGATAAAACTATAAATAGAACAGTCCATTCCCTTCCTTCCTGGGTAACTGCACGACAGCATAAAACACCCTGCAATGTCCACATTTTACCAAAAAAGTAGTTTTCTTCTAGTTTTTACAACATAATACATGTAGTCTGAGGGCTAAGATACGAAATCCGCAAAATATTCCAAACTCAATCCTGACAATCAAATAGATGGTTTCATTCCTCTCTCTGTTTAAAAATAATCATATGATTACAAGTTAGGAGCATGCCTATGGTGCTTAGCACTTTAAAGTCTCATATCAGCAGCTGCAGTTTACATCCTGTTGATTACATTTGTGACTTTAATCCATAAAACAAGAGCTAGAGCAATAGGCTAGAGCACAGTTAATTAGGATTTGAAACAAAAAGTAAAAATGCTTGGTTTTAAAAATGAATTAGAAATTATTCTGGAGGTGAACAAATAAAATAGTTTTGTCATTATTTCATCTGTAGTTTATAAGAGATATTTTAAGCAATTCTCATTTTAGTAATTTTTCAGCATCAAATTACTCAATTTTCTCGTATATATATACCAATTATCCTGTAAAAAAATATTTTATCACTTTAATAACACTAAAATCATAAATAAAAATGCTTGGTTGTTTAAAAAAAAAATAAATAAAAAAGGAACACAAGCAGAACACATAACACAAACAGAACACATGTGAACTTGTGAACTTTAAGAGTATCAGTGTTTTGTTAAAAAAAAAATGTCCACACATTGGTCTTGCAACATAATGTCACAATTTGTTATTTTTACATTCTATCTCCAGTTGCAGCAATAAATGGCAAAACTGCTGAGCTGTTTTTACCCACAGGTGTTTGTTACCATCCTCACCAGGGGGAGAGAGACACAATAAAATGCCACTTTTTATGTGCTACAATAATTGTGCTATAATTTCTCATTTTGTCTGCTGAAAATTCAGCTGGCAGAGTTTAAATGACTACTGACAGCTTTACCTTATATGAAAAAAAGTTGGACAACAGTGAGAAAAATCTGATCACAGCAAAAACCCTGCCTCCATCCTGGGAAAAGGAAGTATTTTTTGGCCTCCCCACCAAACTGAGAAAGAAATACATTCCTTGTCTGAAAGAGCATGAAGTAAAACACAAGTTTTTCCAGTCTTCAAGTTATTTCAGTAATGTCAACAGATTGCTATTGTCCTAATACTTACAATGCTTTAATTGGAGATTCAAGAAAGTAGATTGGAAATATTTTTGAAGAACCAGGAAAATAAATACCCCAGAAATTAGACCCATCTTAGGATAATACAATTGAAGAAACAAAACAAAACAAACAAACAAACAAATAAATAAATATTGATTCATACCAACCAACCAACCAGAAAGGGGAAAAAAAAAAAAATCATATAGATATTCATATGAGACAGAACAGAATTTTGAGTTTGCCACCAAAGAAGCAATAGTCAATCCAAATATGGATTTCTCCAAGGGGGTTAGATTTAAAACTTTAAATAAAGTTTCCCTTTAGAATCTAAGTTTTAGTTCCCTTCTAAGCTTTTGTTGCAATTCCTTCAAAAGGAGTGAAAGTGGGATGAGTTACTTCAATGTGCCTCAGGGGTCAGCAAAGCTGTGCAATCACTATATTGTCATTATCCCACTCCATGGGTAGTTTGTTTGGAAAGAAGACTATAATTATTTTCTATGTATATCTGCTTTAAAGGTTTTCTTTCCACTACCAGGAAAAAGATAACTGTGTTGAAATCAGAATGCTTCCACTAACAGAGTATGATACTGAACTGAGAAGAAAGGGGGTCATATTCTTGAAGCATGGTTTATCGAAATGTTTTTCTGCCCTCCAAACTGAGCTATTTTTCTGCTCTGTTCAGCATAAAATATGTACAAGGTTTTGCAGCAGGAAAGCCACAGAGGGTCACTGAGGCACTCTTCAAAGGGATGAGTTATTTAGCTGGAAAGACTTTGAGGCCACAAAAATATTTTGGGAAGTGCATAACTCCCTTCTGTAGCAAGTTTTTGAAGCATAAAGGCACTGGGGTTAGCTTTTTTATCTTCGTTCTCCCTGGAATCTGAACCACTAGAAGGTGAAAGTCATTTTGATGGGAATTTATTTTTAATTTTTCACAGCTATTCTGTTGCATTGTGTAGCAACAGTGACCATCCTGTCGAGGGAGGTTACAACCACAGGCAGGGGTAACAGATGAGAAACTTTTCAAAAATGATGAGATACACATTAGCAAAAGCAGAAACACTGCAGCACTCTGGGACAGAAGTCTGAATAATACCCAGGCTTTGCTGATTCATGAGCACGTGGCCATTCCACCTGCCAGCACCACAACCACTCACTAGATGACACATTAATTTTATCTAAATGAAGGGGGAGGATTTCAGCAGTATGTAGAATATGACAAATCTTATTCAAGATGATCTTCTCAAAGGGCAAATTATGTCAACCAAGCCAGATATTTACTAACAAAATACATGCTGAACAGAGCCAGGAAAGACATTCATTTTTCTGGGGAAAAGATGCTGCTTTCATCTAAAGGCTTCATCATTTTGGAGAAAGTGTCCTGTTAATGAAAATACACAAGAAAAAAAAAGACCTAAAGTAATTCCTTAATACTGTAGGACAACTAAATGTTTTGAAGATTATCTTTCATGAGGGGTTCATTTGCATGCTAGATTAGATTAGCTGTAATAATGTATAATATCATATCTGTATTCATAATTTGTAACAGTATTTTCTCAATTTTAAATTGCTGAGAACCTCTGTTATCTAGCACAATCTCACAATCTGAAAAGCATTATTTTCATTACAGCAAGCTGCAGTTACTGTGATTAGGAAAAATAGCTGAAAAATTAAATAGGAGAGTATGTATTTCAATAAAAAATAAATGGTAAGAGGTTTTTATATTTAAAAATAATAAAATATTTAAATATAAATTAATTTATATGTTTCTAAATGAAAACACCTGGGAGGAAGAAAGACATCCTGCAAGAAATTTCAAAATACATTCTCATGTCCCATTTAGGAATGAAAAAGAAATCCAAAATGTGATTGCTGAGAAGTAAACTTATTGAGTCAATTCTAAATTATATACAATCAATTGCAGCTTCTTTTATTTTCTTTAAAATTTTGTTGGAATTTGGCATGGATTTTTCTGTAAATATCATTGTTCCACATTCTGAAATAAGATGACATGCAATATTATTTAGGAACACTATAAAGCTTTTAGCTAAATATTCTTCCTTTTTTTTTTTTTTTTTTTTTTTTTTTTTTTTTTTTTTTTTTTAAGGTTATT
>JANEHK010000022.1:7888473-7911841 GCA_025960845.1 Tachycineta bicolor | reverse complement strand
TTTTTTTTTTTTTTTTTTTTTTTTTTTTTTTTTTTTTTTTTACCTGTAAGGAAATTTGACAACATGCATGTGTTGATCAAACCACTCAGAGTGAAAAGACCATTTGCTGGTGGCCCAGAGTAGGTTGGTTGAGTACTGGAAGCAAGATTCAACATTCCCTTGTGCAGCACAACAGGAAAGAGTCAGCACACCATCTTGTACTCTGTGATGCTGTGTGAGATAGAGAGACCACAAGTTATGATATACAAACAAGTGTGAAAAACAAACTAGATTTTTACCAAAGAAACAGACTGCTCTCTACATAATTAGCAAAGTAAACTGATGGAGGAAAGGATTAAAGCAGAGAGAACCACCAGAAAGCAAATGTTCAAGTTCAGTCTGCAAGAACTTAAGAAGCAGCCCTGGACAACAATACGCTCATGTATTGTGCTGACTTGAAGGCAAAACCAGTGAGAGACTCCAAGTTAGAAAAAACAATTTTATAGGAGAAGGAAAAAAAACCAAAAAAATGAAAAACAAAAAACAAAACAAAACAAAACAAAACAAACAAACAAAAAAAAACCCAACAAAAACCCACATGCAATGGTACAAAAGATCACTGACAGAGTCAGAATACAACCTGAAACTGTGGTGGCAGCAGTCCAGATGAAGTGGTCTTGTTGAAGCAGTGGTCCCGTTGAAAAGCCTGGTAGCTCTTGTCCTCTGGGAATCCAGTGGGTAAGGCTGCCTGTGCTGTCCCAAATCCCAGATTATATCCAGGTGGGAATGCTTGGCTCCTTCCCTCTGGGCAGAGCATCTCACAATGGGCTGATATCATTTCATCAGTCTTGTAATGGGTCCTTGATGGCCCATTAAACAGAGATAGCTCCTGGAGGGAGTTACCTATGAGTCATGCAGCAGGGCATTGATGGGCCATTAACAGAAGATAATCTGGAGGGAGGGGCCAAGGGAAACACTGCCCAACCTAGTTTCAACATCTCATGTAGATGGTGATAGAATACCTACTTTGGGCACATCTTATATTGTAACCTAGGACAACATTCACCTCTTATTCTATGACCATCTACATCATACCCAAATTAATACATTCTTACAGCTAGATAGATAAATATACACATGCTTATACATATACAGAATGAAACCTTATGTTGGAGTCCAGGGCATTTCTTTGGCTGCCCTGGAGGGTCAGAGACTGGGACAGGGGGCTCTGGGACCCTAGCCCAGAGCCCAGAGGGACATTGGCTTTGATCCCAGTCCATGGGAAAGGCTTCCTACACTGCGGGAAGGATTGCAAGCCACAAGAGTGTGAAAGATAGTAGTTTAGCTTATCACAGGGTGAGAAAAGCAGTAGGTTTAGGTTTTTAGTATTGAAGTGAATGAGGGCAAGGTGGAGGATTTGGGGTGTTGCCTCCTGCTTCTTCTTTCTTCTTCCCTCACTCCATTTTCCGCAGTGACGGTGGCACAAAGTAGTTTAAAGAGATTGGGTCAAGTAGAGATGACCTGTTTAGTAGAAGTGATAGGTATTGGCAAATAATGATAAATAAAGAATACGTAGCAATTAGTATAAAAGACAATGACTGCCCAGTCTGGGAGGAGTCGAGGAATCACCAGATGCCCGAGCATCTGCACAGACTTTTGTTGGGCACTGAGAAATTTGTAAGATAAGAAACAATAAATGAAACATGCAACCTTGAAAAATCAGAACCTGAAGACTCCGTCTCTTTCTTGCGTTTGGCTCAGAGCTTTGCAGAGGGCAAAAAGACTCTAAAACCACCCAAATCTCAGAGAAAAACCCCAAGAAACTTACACCCAGTTCTCACTTAAAATTAGGTCTCCCTGTGGTACACAACGGGTTTCCCCATCTTTCTGCATTATCCACTAAGTGGAACCAGGTCCTTGAGCAAAAACAATCCCATGGATGGGCCTGCCTTTGCCTGAAGTGGGATTAATCCAAACAGTTTTTCCTAAAATGCCTTTCATGTGTACCACAGGGACTTTATCTCCATCCACTGTGTGCAAGGGTTCAGACTGGGCAGGACCAGCTCAATTGATTGACCCTCATGTTGACCATCCAGGTGGCCTTCGCTAAGTTCACTTCTCAATTTTTGAAAGTCCCCCCACCAAGTGCCTTCAGGGTAGTCTTAAGTAACCCATTGCACCATTCAACTTTCCTGGCAGCTGGTGCATGATAAGAGATGTGATATATCCATTCAATGCCATGTTCTCTAGCCCAGGTATTTATAAGGCCACTCTTGAAATGAGTCCCATTGTCTGACTCGATTCTCTCAGGGGTGCCAGGCTTTTCAAGGCCTAAGATGGTATTCCGAGCAGTAGCATGAGGCACAGGGTAGGTCTCCAACCATCCAGTGGTGGCTTCCACCATAGTCAGCACATAACGCTTGCCTTGGTGGGTTTGGGGAAGGGTGATGTAGTCAATCTGCCAGACTTCCCCATACCTGTACTTCAGCCATCGTCCAGCGTACCACAGAGGCTTTACCCGCTTTGCCTGTTTGATTGCAGCACAGGTCTCACAGTTGTGGATGACCTGTGAGATGTTGTCCATAGTAAGGTCCACCCCTTGGTCACGGGCCCATCGGCATGTTGCATCTCTCCCCTGATGATCAGGGAGATGCATCATGGGCCCAGCGGGCTAGTAATACTTCTCTCTTGTGCTGCCTGTCTAGATCCACCTGTGATACTTTCACTTTGGCAGCTTTGTCTACCTGCTTATTGTTGTGATGCTCCTCATTAGCCTGACTCTTGGACGCATGTATATCCACGTGTCGAACCTTCACAGTCAGCTTCTCTACTTGGGCAGCGATGTCCTGCCAAATCTCAGCAGCCCAGATGGGTTTCCCTCTGTGCTGCCAGTTGGCCTTTTTCCAGTGATTCAGCCATCCCCACAGAGCATTAGCTACCATCCGCGAGTCGGTGTAGAGATAGTATTGGCCACTTATCTCGTTTGCCAATATCTAAAGCCAGCTGGATGGCTTTAAGTTCTGCAACCTGACTTGATCCACCTTGTCCCTCGGTAGCTTGTGCAACTCGTCGTGTGGGGCTCCATACTGCAGCTTTCCATTTCCAGTTAGCACCTACAATTTGGCAGGAACCATCAGTGAAGAGGGCATATTGTCTATCAGTCTCCGGTAGCTCGTTATACGGTGGGGCTTCCTCGGCACGTGTCACTTGTTCCTCCTCTTCTTCAGAAGATAATCCAAAAGTCAGGCCAGTTAGTTACAATTTCGAGAATCCCAGGGTGATTTGGGTTTCCAATACGGGCGCGCTGTGTGATGAGGGCAATCCGTTTGCTCCATGTGGTGTCGGTGGCGTGATGCGTGGAAGAAACCTTTCCCTTGAACATCCACCCCAGCACCTGTAGTCAGGGTGCCAAAAGCAGCTGCATTTCAGTGCCAATTACTTCCGAGGCAGCTTGAACTCCTTCATAGGCGGCCAAGATTTCCTCCTCTGTGGGAGTGTAGTTGGCTTCAGATCTTCTGTAGTTGCAGCTCCAGAATCCCAGTGGTCGGCCCCGAGTCTCCCCAGGCACCTTCTGCCAAAGGCTACAGGACAGGCCATTGTTCCCGGCTGCTGAGCAGAGCACATTCTTCACATCCGGTCCTGTCCTGACTGGGCCAAGAGCTACTGCATGAGCGATCTCCTGCTTGATCTGGTCAAAGGCTTGTTGCTGTTCAGGGCCCCAGTGGAAATTGTTCTTGCAGGTGACCAGGTAGAGAGGGCTCACAATCTGGCTGTACTTGGGAATGTGCATTCTCCAAAAACCTATGGCACCTAGGAAAGCTTGTGTCTCCTTGTGTCTCCTTCTTGTTGATAGGTGGAGACATTGTGGTGATCTTTTTGATTACTTCTGTGGGTATCTGGTAACGTCCATCTTGCCACTTGACTCCCAGAAACTGGATTTCTTGAGCCGGTCCCTTAACCTTACTTCACTTAATGGCAAAACCAGCTTTCAGCAGAATCTGGACAATCTTCTCTCCTTTCTCAAAGACTTCCCCTGCTGTGTTCCCCCACACAATGATGTCATCAATGTATTGTAGATGTTCAGGAGCCTCAACCTTTTCCAGTGCAGTCTGGATCAGCCCATGGCAGATGGTGGGACTGTGCTTCCACCCCTGGGGCAGTCGGTTCCAGGTGTACTGTGCACCCTTCCAGGTGAAGGCAAACTGGGCCCTGCACTCTGCTGCCAAAGGAATGGAGAAGAAGGCATTGGCAATATCAGTGGTCGCATACCACTTTGCTGCCTTGGACTCCAGCTCGTACTGAAGCTCCAACATGTCTGGCACAGCAGCGCTTAGTGGTCGGGTGACTGCATTCAGAGCACGGTAATCCACCGTCAGTCTCCATTCTCCACTGGATTTACGCACTGGCCATGTAGGGCTGTTGAAAGGTGAACGAGCCTTGCCAACCACCCCTTGGCTCTCCAGTTTATGAATCATCTCATGGATAGGAATCACACTCTGTCTGTGTGGTATTGCCGACGGTGTACTGTTGTTGTGGTGATTGGTACTTGTTGTTCTTCAAGTCTCAGTAGTCCCACAGCAGAGGAATCGTCTGAGAGACCAGGCAAGGTATTCAGTTGTCTGATGTCTTCTGTCTCTACAGCAGCTATCCCAAAAACCAAACAATATCCTTCTGGGGCTTTGAAATATCCATTTCTGAGACAGTCTATGCTGAGAATGCATGGGGCCTCTGGGCCAGTCACAGTGGGGTGTTTTTGCCACCCATTCCCAGTGTCCTAGGGTAACTTTATGATGCTTGTATCCCCAATCATCTGTTCTGTTTGTGCTGTATATTGAGTCCTGTGCCTTTAAGACTAAGTTCTAAGAGCAAGGAGAAGCACAGAGTTTGTTTTGAGAAAACTGCCTGACTCCTCCACATTCTTCCACAGACAGTGTGTTCAGCAGAGGCTTGGAGAGACTGCAGGACAGAGATCTTTTTGCTTTTAGTTAGTTTCAGCTATCTAGGGCAGAGAAGTTCCCTGGACTGTTTTTTTCTTTCCTTTTTCTTGGAACTGTTTTAACCTGCTCTGGACTGAAAACCCAGGGGGGCACTGGGGGCTGCACCTGCAGCCCACTGGGGCCTGGACCTTGGCATTTTCCAGCAGCATCGGAGGGACTGGGACTGATGAGAGACTGAGAGAGAGCCGAGCTCCACCCACGGCAAGGACTTTCTCAATTTGCCATCTCACTCCAGAACGAGAGGTTTTATTGTTTCATATTATTCATTCTTTATACTTGTATGCACTTTATTTGTTTAGTATTTGTTTAGTTTTTTCCACTTCTCTCCACAAAAGTTTTTATTTTCCCGGACTGGTTGGAGGGAGGGGCCACTTGGGTTTGCTTCCCAGAGGGATCCTATATTTGGGTTTTCCCCCAAATTTGTCTCCAAACCAGGACACCCAGTTAAACTCACTTCGGCCTCCAATACACTTTGCTGCTGGGACCCTCTGTCACTCCAGAAATAGAAATTGATTCTGTTCCTACATACCTTGGTGGCATCAGGGTACATTGGGCACCAGTGTCAACCAAAGCCGTATATTTTTGTGGGTCAGATGTGCCAGGCCATCGGATCCATGCAGTCCAATAGATCTGATTGTCCCTTTCCTCTACCTGGCAAGAGGCAGGGCCCCCCTATTCCTGGTCATGGTACACATTGCTCTCTTCCTGTAAATATGTTCCTGAGGTCCCTTCAAGAGGACCAGTCATATCATTCTTCCTATACCATCTGGAGTTCTGTGCCTGAGAGACTGGGGTAGTGTTGACTCTAGATGAGCTCTTTGTGATAGGCGTCTCTCTCTTCAGTTCACGTACCCGGGCTGCTAAGGAGGAGGTGGGTTTTCCATCCCACTTCCTCATGTCTTCTCCATGCCACTGAAGAAAAGTCCAGAGGTTACCTTGTGGAGTGTATCCTCTCTCCCTGGTTGGAAGATACCTGCTCCTAATGGCAGAGACTCTTGTTGGTTCTGGCAAGATGTGGTAAATTTCTTCCTTAAGTTCGTTTTTCAGTTTTTGATGGCCCTCTTCAGTCAAACTCCAGACTTGCTCAGCCAGCCTGGTTTCCACAGATGAGGCATGGGTATGAAATGGTGCAGTGACAATGTCCTCGTAAATTCTTAGTTTATTGACCAAGATGCCCACCTTGTCCTCACCTTCCCTCCATTGCAGCGTTGCCAGGTAACGGGAGTACATCTCTGGTCCGAGCCATGTGAATCTCAACCACATCTGCAATGTGCACCGGACATCTGGGCTTTTAGGAAATCTCTCATCTTCTGAGAAAATTATCTCCAGCACAGCTAACTCCCTCAGGCATCAGATACCTTGTTCCATTGTGCTCCATTTTCCTTGGTGCACCTGGAGGTCTTCTTTACAAAGGTATATGTCCCTCACACTTGTTAGCAGTCACTGCCAGAGGCTGAGAGTTTCTTGGGTTCTCCCAATCCCCTGGTCAATGACCACAACCCAGAACAGCGATCCCAGTTGCCTGGCCTCACTTCCATCCAGAATGGTGTCATTGGCTGCAGCGTCCCAGATGCGGAGCAGCCAGGTCAGGATGGACTCGTTTGTCTGGCGGGTGAATTCCCTCCGCAGGTCACGCAGTTCACCCAGGGATAGAGAGCAGGTGATGATCTCTGGCTCTGTCTCTTCTGCTGGGTGCGAAGGTCCTGCCACATCCTCATCAGTCACTATGCGGACTGATTTGCTCTTTGATTTCCTCTTCTGAACAGGGGCAACTGCTACTGGTTTAGGTTGTTCTGCTTCAGTGATGGTTTGTGTGGAGATGCTGATGGCACCTTTGGTTTCTCTCTCCTCTGTGACAGCCTGTGTATACACTGACACTGTTGCTTTGTTTTTGGTTCCTTTCTCCTCTGTGACAGTCTGCATAGATGCAGTTCCTGTTTCCTCTCTGACAGTTTGTATAGACATGGATGCCATTGTTTTGCATCTTTTGTTTTTTGTTTCTTTTTCCCTCTTCCTCAAGGAGACGCTGCACTACCCCATGTAGTATGATTTCTAAGCATGGTGCAGGCCATGCAGAGAACACAAAGCAGAACTAACAACAATATTATGCTGTATTTGGCACCTAGAGAGAACTCAATACTTTTGAAAACTGCTGTGCCAGGCCTGAAAGACTGGAAAAAAGCATTCTTTACCCCTTCCCACAGGGGCTGGGTGTGATTGTTGAGACCCCAGATGTAGCATTCTGGACCAGGACAAGAAAACAAAATATAGTATATATTCCAAATGATGCTCATTGCCTCAGAGGTTATCATACAATAAACATAATAGACCAATAAAGCAATTTTGGCACCATACCCTGGTCTACACATGGGCATTAAGACTGGCAAATACTGCCCCATGTGCGGGACAATGTAGAGAGCTAGGTATAAGATATATGAAAGCACGTTGAGCATCATAGCAGACAGCTGGTTTTTTGGGGTTTTTTCTCACTACAAAATTGTAATTCTGGCTTTTCTCAGTACCTCTTGCCCCATGTTGAGCGCCGAAGTATTGTGCTGACTTGAAGGCAAAACCAGTGAGAGACTCCAAGTTAGAAAAAACAATTTTATAGGACAAGGAAAAAAAAAACAACAACAACAACAAAAAAAACCACCACCACCACCACCACCACCACCACCAAAAAAAAAAAAAAAAAAAAAAAAAAAAAAAAAAAAAAAAAAAAAAAACAAAAAAAACCACCACACCACACATGCAATGGTACAAATGATCACTGACAGAGTCAGAATACAACCTGAAACTGTGGTGGCAGCAGTCCAGATGAAGTGGTCTTGTTGAAGCAGTGGTCCCGTTGAAAAGTCTGGTAGCTCTTGTCCTCTGGGAATCCAGTGGGTAAGGCTTCCTGTGCTGTCCCAAATCCCAGATTATATCCAGGGTGGGAATGCTTGGCTCCTTCCCTCTGGGCAGAGCATCTCACAAGGGGCTGATATAATTTCATCAATCTTGCAATGGGTCTTTGATTGCCCATTAAACAGAGATAGCTCCTGGAGGGAGTTACCTATGAGTCATGCAGCAGGGCATTGATGGGCCATTAACAGAAGATGGTCTGGAGGGAGGGGGCAAGGGAAACACTGCCCAACCTAGTTTCAACATCTCATGTAGATGGTGATAGAATACCTACTTTGGGCACATCTTACATTGTAACCTAGGACAGCTCATTATAATCCACTGTCAAAGAGACATCATGAAAGCTAAAATAATATTAGTGAGAGCTATAGTGCAAAGGTAGAAGAAAAAAAAATTAACATAAGTAGTCACCAGTAACTAAATGAAGAGCAGCAGTATACACAGTGACTGAGAATCCCATAGGAAAAGGGAATTCTCAGAGTGAATCACAATAGATATAGCAGTGGCAGGGAAATCTTATCCTAACCTTGATTTTACCAGACACAATACAAGTTGGCACTGGTTGGAAATAAGAAGAACACATAATCCCTGTGAAATTGAGTTTGAGCCTGCTATGCCTTCATGATGTGCTAGCAACCCAAATATCTGTGTGTGTTAGTTTAGCACAGGTAAATGTCTTTCAAGATGGATGGCCAGAGTAGCCAGTTAAATAGAAGGATACACCTCTGGGTCATATAAGCATAAAATCAGTCTGGGGAGGGCTGGGGCACCCTCTTCCTTCCATGCCGGTCACAAAGTAGCATCGTGGGCAGCAGAGGGGCCCGGCTCAGGCCCCACTGCCCTTGGGCAGCCGGGCCAGGTGCAGCCAGGCCTCCGGGAGCTGCTGTCCACACAGGGAGCAGCCGGGCCGGCTGAGCCCCCTTTCCCCCGGCTGCCCCGGAGGCTGCAGCTCGGCAGTGCTGGCCACGTGCCTGGGGCTGCAGCAGAGGGGGCCAAGGCTTGGTAGCAGCTGGCAGCAGAGAAAGCAAGCCTGCAGCTTTATAACAACTGTGAGCTGAGCCACCTTAAATGAGACCGACGGGTGGAGAAGAAGACATCTACTAGCTTCCCCCATCAGCATGGCTTTGCATCTTTAGGGCCTTGCATCTCGGCAGAGGTCATGTGACCACCACAAGCCTGAGGAAATTGAACTCTTTCCTAGCACAGATGAGGCTTTTAAAGTTCTAACCCTTCTCAGAAAAAGAGAAAAAGCCAAATTGGAGGTATGTGAAGAGATAATATGAAGATATCTAAGTCAGTGAAGGAAGAATGACCCCCAAGGTGGATGAGATGACAAGTTGCCCTAGCTCTAGGCTGAAATTTCCTACGAGTTGTGGTAACAAACTGCAAAATTAATATCCCAAAGTATTCCTTTAAATCGTGGACAGTATCAGTTGGGGAGGTGACACGTGGATTTCTTTAGAGCAAAGGTATTTGTGATTTACTGAGTGAATATTAAACTAAAAGCTGTAATTTAGTGATCTTATAAGATGTTTGAACAGAGAAAGATGAGAAGAAGCCCTCTGCGCTCATGAAGAATTGGGAAAATATCTCTGTTCTTTGAGATGAAAAATCCTTTGCCTTTGAGTTGTGCATCTTTAAAATGTGACACCCCAATATGTGTGAGTCCACAGCCTGCATAGGAAAGGTTACATGATATAGGAGGTCCACAACTGCAGAAGTTCCTGAGCGGGCTGCTTCTGTGAGAGCTGGAACCCACAAGCAGACTGTTTCTCTTGCAGAAAGTTACCGAAACAAATAAGGAAAAACTTCTTTCTCTTATAAGTCTGAATGAAAATTTATTTTATAAGTAGTACTGACCTGGAGTTCTAAGTTTTGCCTCTTTGCATTGTTTGTAAGAAAGTTAAAAGTTTATAAGGGAAGGGAAGGGTATTTTTAAGGTTTCATTTGATTCTTGGGTGTTTTTAGTGTGTATAAATAAACCTGTCTTTATACCCCTTAATTTTGAACCTGCTTTGCTTGTCTCCTAGTCATATCTTACAGTAGTGTCATGGGTTAGTACAGTTTGGTTTTTAGTTATAAAGGAATGTAAAATTATTCTCAGGGTCAGGACCTGGGAATTGCTTTAGAAGAGACAGAGACCTATCAGAGAGTTGGTTAGAATATTGGCATCTGTTCTGACCACTGAAATTGTTAGCTGCGACTTTGGCAAGTACCATATAAAATCCCATGAATTTCCTGTAGGTAGACCCTTTTTTCTTCTTCCTTTGGCCGAGAGAGAGAGGTAACATCGAGTTGGACCTGCTGCTCCCCCCTTTCGGTGGGGAGCTGGCCTGAGGCCTGGCCGGATTCCATCGGCTCCCTGGTGAAGGGGGGGGAAGGAGAGGTTGCTGTTTTGTAACAGCTACTTTCTTCAGACTTCTCTAGAGCAGGGAGAGATCTCTGCTGGGCCCCTGATGGGAGCTGTGGGCACCGTTTGGGCTGAGGCCACCCCAAGTTACATTGAGGGGTGGGCTGAGAAGGCATTTATGATCCTGCCTGTTTTTTGTGATTCTACTGCCCGGGTGCTCTGATCTGTGGTGTTTCTGTGAGTTCTTCCTCCCTCATCAGCTTGGCCTTGAACATCTAACACCATGAGCTACAGAGGGAGAGACAAAAACTCTGAGCAGATTTAACTCTTTCTTAGAAACATGAAGCTTCCAGAGCTTGGCCCTTCTCTGAGAGAGTAAGGAAAGACAGAGTGAACATAAAGAACAACAGCATGAAGTCAGTAGAGCAAAAATGAAAAGACTATTGGGACAGAGGGTTGAAGAGTTGCTTCTTCTATTCTTACTTGAGCCATGGAAATGAACTCTATATTTAGGTCATTCCTTTAAATCATGGGAAAGATATGCATTTAGGGAGATGATTGTTTAGATTTGTGTGTAGATTTAAGCAAAAGTGTTTGTGATGAACTAAGTAATATCCTATAAGATGCTTGAACAGAGATAAAGATGAGAAGCCCCTGCACCAGTGAAGAAGTGAGAAGATATTACTGTACCTTGAAGTGAAGAATCCTTTGCTTTGGAGTTATTCATCTTTAAAAGGTGACACCCTAGTATGCAAAAGTCTAAGACCCATGACCCATAAGCAGCTTGAGAAACTGCTCCTGGGAGGGTCACAAAAGCAGGTTTCTCTGGGCGGTTGTTTTTGTGACAGTGTAAAACCCACAAGAGAACTGTTCTAAGTTGTCAGTGGGATCCATGACTCTAAAAGATACTCTTCCCCTAATGAATTGATGAAAGACTATTGTCAGATAGTGAAACTGACTGAAGATTACAAGTTTTGTCTCTTTATGTTGTTTTGTAAGAAAGTGAACAGTTTGTAAGGGGAGGGAAGAGTGTTTTTGAAGTGTCATTCTGTTTTAAAGTGGGTTTTTTCCTATTTTTTTCTTTTCTATTCTTTTAGTGTATGTTAATAAACTATTTGTTCATTTTAAGGTTGAGCTTGCTTTGTTTTTCTCCTAGTCTCTCTCCCACAGAAAGAGTAAGTACTAAGACCAAAATTTAGTGAACGTGAAACCACTACAAGTAGGAAAAAAGAAAACATTAAAAGCACTACATAAATGGTACATTGGCTGGGAAACAAACCCAAAATCAGCAAACATAAAACCACAACATAAGCCCAGTTTAAACTAAAGCCATTACACTGTGCTAGTAACCCAAAAGTTTACATGTCTGGAACAGTCATTCTGTGCCATGCATTCAGGGAATGTTCACTACTGCAAAGCCTGCTCATCAGCAGTTACTCTGTTCCATCACTAGGTCATTGCTAATTCCATCATGATTGCAAGAAAACTACAATAGGATACCAATATTATCAACAAATTGTAACAACAGAATAGATCATATGGCAAGATGCTTTTAAAAATCATTCCAAATCATCTGTGGGAAGAAATGTAGGCTGTAAATAGAACAGTACTGATGCTTTGAGCTGATTGTTAGTGTGGATTTGAAGGAGTTCCACCCACAGCATGGCAGTGTAAGCAAGGCAATCCCACAGGTTATTTTCAATGCTAAATAAAGAAGTGTCATCTTTCTCCATCAAGCATGAAGATGGATCAAGGATCTTGATTTGTATCAAGGATTCTCAACCACTGGACAGAGTGGGATAAGATGCAAGACCCTCTCCTCACAGACACAAACAAATATGCAGGATTGACTGAAGAAGTAGTGCATGAAGAACCTTTACAGAGAGCTCTAAATGCTGATTTGCTGAGATAACAACTGGTTGCTAGAATCAATAAGAAGATAAGTCTATCCTTGAAGACTTTTTAAAGGATATTCTGACATTATTCAGATAAGAGCATTCAGCTGTGTATCCTCTTTTACAGGATGCTATGCAGCTTTCATAGGGAACTTGCTTTGACATCAGGTTTGGAGATGAAATCTCAGTACTCGTTATCAGCTATTGAGATCTGTCAGGAGTTCAGCTCCAGCTACAGAGACTTCAGATCAAAGGGTAAAAAATAGAATTTAAAAAGTAATTTTTCCATGTCATCAGCCTTTCTCCTAATTTCTTGGTGTTTAGTTGGTACAATGAAGCAGATATTGTAAGAGGTTTAACACAAAAGTGTTAGTTTCAAGTCCACATAGCAATGCCTTTAGCTGTGAATTTTTTTCTTATATTTATTATGTGTACCATACTAGTAACCACAAAATGCAAGTTCTTTCCCAGCAGTATAATAGCCAGTAACTACTACTCAGAGCTGCCTCCAAAGAGATAAACTGTGATGCATTAAGAATAGCCGTGTAACAGCTCTGAAAAAGCAGTGATTTCTCAACTCTAGTGGTAAAAATAAATATGCAAAAACTGCTAAACCAAGCCTATGGATCCACATTTCTCAGCATGCTGCTATGCTCACCCCCAGTCTGCTCCAGACAAGCTGGCTCAGATCCCCAGGGCAGCGTGGCTGGGTGTGTGCAGTGTTGTGGTTGGGCTATGAGGTGACAAGCTCATTCAGATGTGTCTCACTTCCCTTTGCAGTGCATTATAGCCACTATGTATGCAAAATATATTTCCTGTTAAGAGAAAGAATGGTGGTTTCCTTTAAAAGTTTGAGTTGCTGTATCTAGAAATGAGAGGGGAAAAAAAAAACTTTCCTGAAGAAAAATTGAACACAGCACAGTTAGTAAACCTGCTATTGGAGAACTGCAGAGCCAACAGAGAGTAAAAAGATAGTGTGTTAGCAAAAAAAATTTCTTCAGCAGTCAATGTACATTAAGATACATGAAAAACAGTAAGCAGAAGAGTTTCTTGAGCTGTATATGTTAATGCAGTCTATGTATTACTGTCCCATTGTTTGGATCTTCAGGAGAAAGAAGAGATGAAAAACAACACAAAGTAAGTAAAAATAAATGTAGAATTTATTTCTGGATATACAAAATTATCTTGTCACTATGACAATATTATGGAGCATTTAAAGACAAAGAGAGAATAGGTGAAAAGAGTAAATAATTTGAAATCTTGAAAGGACTGAAAAAGACATAGTCTGATGTATTTGTAGCCCAATTATTTATCCCATAAGTTGTGTTACTTGAAGTTGCACCAAGGTTAAATAAAATATTCATAGTCAACATTATACATGCACATGTACACAGACACCCTGGAAGGATTGTACTGCTTGTCACTGCTTTTATTTTAACTTTATCCAGATCACCCTAGACCCTGTGGGACTGAACTGTTGTTTACTGTCTAGAAGTTCAGACACAATTTTCTCTGGAGATAACTGTCTAGGAAGAGTCTTTTGACCAAATGGAAATTCTCTACCAAGAAATCCCTAAGGGAACAGCTTAAAGATCTCCATACTGCTGAGGACAAAAAATTATAACACAAAGCCAGGCCTCTCTTAAATAAAAGCATGAAATATTTTTGGTTTCAGGTTTTTCTCTCCTCATTTATTTGCTTAAAGCGCTAAACTGGCATTCTTACAAAAGCATTAATCCATAGATATGTTGGTTCAGAGAGGGGCAACTGGGTAGACAGAAGTGCTTAAGAGAAAGTTTTCTTCTCTTGTCCCTTTCCATCTTCAGTCTCATTACTGTATCAGTGGAAGAACAAAGATGCAGCAGAATCTATGCCTATGCACAAGTGTGCATCTGCCCGACCTTAAAATCTGCAAGTGGCATGAAAAAGAAAGTTCATGCATAGCAGGAGGAAAAATAAGGGGGGCACTGGGGTTGGTCAACAGTGGCTGGTCATTCAGTGGGGACAAGTGAAGCACTGCAATTAACCAAGAACACAGAAAGAGAAGTTTTAAAGAATTTCACGTAAGACATGATCTCTTGGAGTGTTGCAGCATTTTCATATATGCCTCTGCTCAACTCAACAAAGTATAAAAGCTGTCCTAAAATATTACAGGCTAACAAGAGGAGCAGTTTCTTTCTCAAACTGTTTTATTGATGCTATTCATAACCAACAGAATTTTGATAATTTAATCTTTTATTTAAGATTTTCATGCCTGCAGAAGTCTCTCATACCTAGAGACTTACTTAGGAAGTGTGGAGAAGGAGAACACCGTGTGATTTTACTTATTAGCTGCAAAACAATCTCATGCCTCCAGAGTCTTTTTTTCTCAGATTTACTATTTGCAATATGGTCATACTGTTTCTGATCCATGGTACTCACTAAAATCACGCTTCTTTTCTGCACTATCCTCTGGGAGAGTTTTTCTGTTGCTGTTATTTTAACTGTGCAAAGATACACACTACTTTTGCTGATTCTTTCCCCTCCACATAATCTTTCTTCCTATTACTTTTTCTCCTGATAGGGAAAACTAGAAAGCATTAAGCACTAAATCATACTCAAAAGTCATTTATTCCTAAACAAATAAAGAACATCTATGGGAATTGTTTTTAGCAGAAATTCTAACCAGCAGCTTCTAACATTCTTCTCTTAAGCATTCAGGAAAAGGATTCACCTCAGAGATGAAAAAGCCTTCAAGTCAGTTATGGTGCCTATACAATGTAGGCAAGAAAGCAAGCATAGAAAATGCTTATGCATTACTGATGTAAATGCAGACGGCAAGACAAGAACCAATTACCGCATGCGGCAAAAGCAGCTAAACTCAGCTACACACAAAAACTTACATTCCTGACGGTATACATAAAGTGAACAGTTCAAGAGAACCAGTCTCAAAAGGATTTATACACTATCTGAACATATATTGTGTGCATAGAACCTCACATTCAGCTTTGAGAGTGAAACTGCAACACAGGCTTTATAACTCTTAAAGCAAACAACAGTCTATCAGCTTCAAAGAGCACAAAGATTTACATGGGTTTATGCAAAGAAGCAAAGGTGCAGATGCATAAGATGTCTTTCAGCCAGTCAACTTCAAATTTCCTGTCTTCTGACCCCACCAGCATCTCCACCCCCTTTGCCCTCAGTGTCTCAGTAAGGGAACAACAAACTGTTCTGGCCCTTTGAGCAGTAAGAGCAAGCAAGAAAGTATGATGAGGAAGCAATTATTTGTGGACTTCATGTATCAACTTCATTAGAGCCAGGCTTAAACCAGTACATTCCTCCCTGATCTGATTTCCTCCCTTATGTCTTTTCTGTGCCTCCTGTTGCCCCTGCACATAAGATTCAATAGAAAAGGGAGTGGAAGGAAACCCAAACTGAGAACAGAGACTACAGACAAAGCAAATACACCATAATAATTCCTTGAAGAAAATTAATATTAAGGGTTTCAGTGATGATTAGGATTTGACAGATACTGGCAGCTATCCGGGCCAAAGGGACTGCAAAATAAAAAGCAATGTAGGGAGATGAAGAGGGGAGTTAAAAAGGAAGGAGCATGATGAGCCGAAACAGACAGGGAAGAGAAGGAAAACAGTAAATGGGGAATTTTTGTAGTACAGCAAGACAGTGAAGTATGATTCCGGTGAAGACACACAAGAAGGAGGTGGTGTAGGCTAGACTACAGTGTCTAAAGTCCCTCAGCAAAGCTGCTACTTCATACGGACTGAGGAAGTGAAGCTGGCAGGAATGCAAAACCAAATAACATTATAACTCATTATACCTGTATGCCCAGCACAGACATCTTTAAAAGTTTGGCAGTGATGGGGAAGAAGAATACTGTGTTTTGACAGATCCTTGCTTGAGGCAAACTGTCATGTTTGTCTAATAGTGGCTACCACTAAAACCTGAAAAACTGGTAGCCTAGAAAGTCTCTAGGTCTGTACAGTCTGGAACAAGATGTCTGGAAAAATAGCCTGTATTGTGTGTCTTGGTTTTGAAAGACAGTTGTCTGCCAAGGAAAGATAGCGCTTCCCTTGGAATGGAAAACAGAAACCCCTCTCCCTCCGAATTATTATAATTTTGCAATTAGGGACTCCCAGGCAAAGATATAGAAATAGCAGTAACAGTTTGTTACTAGGAATATTAAAAAAAGAAAATACAAATAATGTAGTATACAAACAAACAAAAAAAACAAGCAAGGAAGAAAACAAAATTCCTGGGAAAAAAAACCCTTACAGAATCAGGGATACGACCTGGCATCCTGGTGGTCAGGGTGTTGGAAGCAGCCCAAGAAAGTCCTCCTGGAGTAACAGATGTGGTTCTTTGGAGTAGAGATGGTCCTGTAAAAAGTCCAGTGGTGATGAGATGGGTCCAGTCTTCCTCCAGACATACAGTGGGGGAAAAGAAAAACAAAAACAACAACACCACCACCAGAAAACAACAAAACAACAACAACAACAAAAACAACAAAACAACAATAACAAAAACACCAAAACCGGATACCTGATGGTCTTCAGTCCCAGTTTTTATCTAGCTAGGAGCAGCTGGCTCCTCCCCACTGTGTGAAGCACCTCACAATGGGATGATGGAATGTGTCATGTCATTGGTGGGCCCTAATGGGCCATTATCAGAAGATGTCCCCCTGGAGGATGGAGGGGTGGTGAAAGAGATAAGAAACAATGTCCCACCTGGTTTTAATAACTGGGTCACTATCAGAAGGCATTTTCCCCCCTCCCCCCTGGAGTTACAAGAGAAGGATAAAAAAATCTCCCAAAAACCACCTTTCAACAGATGAAATAGAATACACATTTTTAGATTACATAATCCAAGACAGAGTGTCATTGTGAATATATGAAGATAATAGCAGGTTTCATGTAACAGAACAAGTCATTTGTTGCAGAAAGCTGTTGTCAACAAGCCTGGTAAAAGCGTCTGACCTGCTCTGCAGAGAAGCACTACCCAGTCATTCATATCTTTGAGTCATTGAAAACCGATATAATCACTGACAAAGACCCTCTAACCAATTAGAGTTAGAAAGTGGTATGTTTATTCACGGGAGGGTGGCGTGGGAGTCATCTCTGAAAGGTGTGGCCACCCCAAACAAGGCTCTTTGTTCTCTATTTATTTTCCAAGATCTTACACGCAATACATATGCATAGCTCCAGCACCTCCCATCCCCGCTCTGTATTAAAATGAGGCATGTGTGCACACTTCTTCTCTTCAATTGGGTTGGTGGTCCCAAATTGGGTCAGTGGTCTCAAAGGATGAAGTCAGGAGAGTCTTCATCAGGTCTCTGTGACCTTCTGGCACGATCCAAGGTCCCCTGCTTTGTGATTGATTGATATGAAGTCCAGGTGCTGGTCATTGTTCTTACTGGTTTCAATCTGTTCTTATGACGGTTCACTTACTCCACTTTTTCTATGAACAAGCTCATAGTATAACAGTTACCTCTAGCTTAGGCATCTAATAATCATTAACTTACCATTTACTAATAAATTGTTTCTAACCTTTAGCTAGAATTTTAACTCTTTAAAATTACGATTCATCTTTGAATCATCTCTGCGTGCATTCTAACCCACAGCAATCATCTACAAACGCTTAACTGTGATAATACCTCAGATCTACAGATTATCTGTAGTGTTACCTCAATGCCCTGAGGTCTCTCTTACTACGAAGAGTTTGTTTTGTGGGGGTTTTTTTGGTGTTTTTCTCTCTTTGAGAGTTAAACATAAGATTAACCCTCTTTAAAGAAATAAACAGAAAGAGAAGTGAAAAAGGTTTCTACATCTGTCAGGTTACTAGAAAGCTTTTTTTTCCCTCACTAAAATTTCATACCAAATGCATTTCACCAAAGAGCCAATGCAGTTGCTGTACCTATTCAGTTATTTATATACCTTTATAGATATTTGTGTAAGTAGATACTTTTCCTTAAAAACTGGCAGAAAACAATAGATCTGAATTTCACATCGAAGACAAAACCAAGTTAATGAACTTCAAGAAAGTCATGCTATGCACTCTGGTGATAGGCAATGTGTTACTTTCCACCTTGCACCCAGAAAAACTAGACTGCAATCAGGGAACACTCCTTCTGCAAAATAAATCAGATCTAAAATCCCAAAATGTCAAACCACAGACACTTTGCTGGTGGCCTGCAAGAGAAATGTCAGTCACAAGAAGGTGTAAGAGAAACTAGGCCAAAAACCTGTCCTTTGTGTGCACTTCAAAATGCACACAGCGTTCCCTAGCTGCTGAATGTTTCTTGAAATTGATGATCTATGCATCAACCTCATACTATAGGGCTACAATGTCCCTTTACACTTTCCAGAGGAAAGACTTCAGTTACCATTTTGGCAACCACATAAGTAAGTATGGGAAACATGGGGAAAAAAATCTCTGTAATCACAACCCAAACATGTAAGGTAGTGAGCCTCTTCCACAATGTATTGAAATCAGGCCTCTGTTACATATCCTCTTCAAATGTCACCCTCTTTACCTGCAAATGTAATGAGTTCTGACTAGCTTAGCTGGTGTCTCACCTTAGATTTGGATTTGTAGTCATTCATATAGACATAAGACATGGGGGTTCCCCCCATCAATATTGTGATGGCAAATCTAAAATTTCTTTTCCACTGAAGCAAGGGGTAACATAACCTAGTTCAAGGCAGTATATCTTGTATACATGGCCCAGAAATATATAACAGATTTCTTGATCTTCAAATCAGACACAATATATACTTAAATTGACATACTTTTATTGCATTCTGATTAAAAGTTTCAGACAGTATTTCCTTTACAACTTTGCTTTACATGTACACATAGTTTAAGTAAGTTTATCTTTTTTTTTTTTTTTTTTTCAAAAAAAATTGCATGAGGCAAGCAGCATGTACAAAAATAAAATTGAAACTGGGAAAAACTAAACAACTCCTTTGTCAAAGAAGATCTTTAATTTACATATCCTCTTATCACATCAGACCATATTTGCACAACAGCATCATCAGTGATAACAGCAGAGGTTTGGAAGGAGACTCGTGTTTGTTTATTAACAGCTCTTTCAGGATCATAGGAGGATGATACCTAACAGACTGTTTGCTTCTGGAATATACTGAGCTGATGACCAACACTTTTCTCATATTCATGTTCTTGCCAAATAAGCAATGACTATTTAAAAGGTATCTGTGGCACACACTTAGAGCCAGGTTTCAGGAGTGCTGAATATCCACCCCAGCAGGAATCAACAGGACCTGCAGGCATTCGGCCTCTCTAACAAGCAGATATAAACATATTTCTCATAGTACTACTACAACAGGCTAAAATAGGTCACAATTTCTACCTACATTGTAAGCAACCTTATATTATTGCGTGTTATTTTCTGTTGTGGCATGGTATATGTGTTTTCCAAGAAGCTGAATTTGCTGCAGTTAATATAAAGAATATAAATGCATAGAGTATGTTTTTATATATATATATATATATACACACACACATACACACACACACACACACACATATACACACACACACACACACACACATATATTTAATATGTACACAAAATAATGAAAAAGAATGATAAATATTAGCAGCCCTCCTGGAGTATAAATATGCCTCATAAAAAGCTTAATAATCATATACCTAAAGTTTTGTTTATTCTGATGAAATATAGGAAACTGAAATAAATTAAATGTAGATCCTGACCAAAGCTGAACTAGCAGTATTCAAAATATAGTGCTTACCCCTGTAGGTATGAATTCTGAATAGTGACTTGAGATATGCTACTGTTAGTCAGTATAGTCTGTTTGACAGACTTCTTACAATTGTGAAATGTTGTTCCGTGCGGAGAAACAGCATTAAAAATGTCACGAACAAATATAGTAATGCCTGAGGGATCAGAGATATTAAAATGCAATGTCAGTTTCTCATTGCAGTGGCTAGGTATCAGCTACTTGTGCAGAAAAGGAACAGAACTGAAGGCAAACTGCTGAAGGAGGAATGAGATGATAAATCCATTGCTTAATATGTTGTCGGGGGGCTTCCCCAACATTCAGGTAGTTTTAGGGGTTTTTTCCCCCTTGCACAGCTCCATGCCAAGCCAAAGGAAGAGATGGAGTCTTCAGATTTAGTTTTTTCAAGGTTGCATTTTTCGTTTATTGTTTCTTATCTTACAAATTTCTCATAGTCCAACACGATGTTCGCAGCTGCATGGACTTCTCACGTCTCCCCCTGAGCTGGGCTGTCCTTAATCTTTTATACTAATTACTATGTGTTTGTTATTTACTATTTCTTACTAATGTCTATCACTATTACTAAAAAGGTCACCTATACACTGACTCAATCCTTACTAACTACTTTGTGCCAACGTCATAGCAGAAATGGAGTGAGGGAAGGAGAAGGAAGAAGAAGGAGACAACGCCCCAGATTCTCCATTTTGTCCCCATTCACTCCAATGCTATGAACCTAAAATTACTATTTTTTCACTGTGATAAATTAAACTAAACTACTATTTTTCACACTCCTGTGGCTTGCAAACCCTCTCTCAGTTTAGGAAGTTTTTCTTATGGACTGAGATCAAAGCCAGTGTCTCCCTGAAATCTGGGCTGGGGTCGCAGACACCCCTGCCAGGTCCCTGACTTTCCAGGGCAGCCAAAGGAATGCCCTGGACTCCAACATCTCCCCCTCCTGTTTGAACTAAAAACACTTCCTTGGCTACTCTGTCCATGGTTCGCCATACACATAGAAACAAACACGGCAAAATCATGAGGAGGATTACAAGCCTTACTAAAATATATATATAACTATTTTTAAAAGTTCCTTCCACAGTGGTGAAAGGTCAAACAAATTGAACAAACTATCCATCCATGATGCGGTTACCTCTCCAAGTTTGTTCACACTCTCCTGCAATTGCTTGACGTTTTCATGAACGGATTTGGAATGATCTGACAAATTCATGCAGCACATTCCTTCAAATTCTTCACACCTATGCCCGTGGGTTAGCAAAAGATAGTCAATGGCTGCCCTGTTTTGGAGAGTTGCTCATCTTACACTGTCAATGTCTAACAACATGTCACTCAGTGCAAGAGAGACAGCTCGGGCATGTTTGCTCAGCCAACAACTCACATGATCCAATTGTGTCAAGGCTGCTCCTGATGCTGCCTGTGGTGAAAAAATTGCAACTGCAATTCTCTGAGCCTTGCTCTATGTGTGAACCACATCATCACAATTTGGATCATACATTTGAACAGTCTTTTCACTCTCTGTTTTAGTTCTCTCATCAGTGTCATGTCGGGTGTTAACAATGAAAGCATTCCAATGCTGCACTGACCACCTGTGGCATTTGCAGGAATTGCGGGCTAAATTTTGTTCCCACAAATTAAAAAGTTTCCTCTTGGTAACTGAGCTGGAACATGATTGGATGGTTTTTTCAACATCTTAGTGTAATTACACCAAGATGATGAATTTCTGTAAAAATTGAGGTTTGGAGTGATGTCAATAGTTTTATTTTTTGCCACTCCAGAAAGGCCGAATTTCACATAGAATTGCATTGGGACTGATCCGAGAATTTCCAGTTCCTGGGGTTCAAAAGGAGCCACAGGAAGGAATTTCACCCAAACATCCTATTGGTCCACTGGATTTACAATGGACTTTGAAATTTCTGGAGGGATGTTTTTTGGAATCGGCCATTCGCTCACTGGCAATCCCACTAAACATGTTGAGAAAGGTTTCCTTGGTCTTGAGTGTGTCAGGCAGATGGTATCCAAGCCTGATGCATTGGCTAGAGTTTCCCAAACATTCTCTTTTGGTTGAGCCACGGGTAAAACTGCCGCATTGCTCAAGGCAACTAAGAAGAGAATGAGGCACAAGGATAGTTCTTTCATTTTCAATGACCTTTTTCCCATGGGAATCCCTAAAAATGCAACACTACCTAAGCCCCAAAGAACTCAAGTCCCAGAGTCTTTTTGCATGTAGAACGAAGGGATGTCTGCTGTCTTGACACCGGTTCACGTCTGCGTGCCTACTTCTCTTCCTCCGGTCTTGGGGTCCATCTCTGCTTGCGTCTGGACTCGGTATGGTTTCACGTGTCTTGCTGCCAGCCACTTTGGCCCAGCTGCTGTGGAGACACAAGCAAATCCCTTGCCCCAAGTTATCAATTTGAATGGTCTTTTGATTTGACCTGTTTCTGGGTTTCTGACCAAAACCAAAGGGTTTTCCTTCAGTTTTGCTTTTGTGCTGTTTGAAAAATGCCTCATGATTGGTGGAGTTGGCTCTGTAAAAGAGCCATTGAGAAGATTCAACACATACAAGGCTTTATTCAAACATATGTATGGTGTTGCATCTGCTTCTCCTCTTTTTTGTCTGTCCAAGAGGGATTTCAATGTTTGATGTGTTCTTTCAGTGATTGCTTGACCTGTTGGAGAGTGTGGGATACCAAAGGTATGATGGACACCCCACCTCTTCAGGAATTTGTCAAGCACTTTCCCTATGTATGTTGGTCCATTATCTGTTCTGATTTCTTGTGGCACACCTAAAGTTGCAAATGCCTGCAAGAAATGTCGACAAGCATGTCGTGCTGTCTCACCCGTGTGCAAAGATGCAAAGACTGCACCTGAAAATGTGTCAACTGAAACATGAACATTTTTGAGTTTCCCAAAAGATGGATATTTTGTGACATCAGTTTGCCATAACTGCAAACTGTGCAATCTTCTTGGATTGACTGCTCCCATTGATGCAAGAGGCTGCACAAGCTGGCAATCTGGGCAAGCAATAATGATTTCTTTTGCCTGACTTTTGGAAATGTCAAAACCTTCCATTAGTGCTTGAGCATTCTGATGAAAGAATGCATGACTTAATTTTGCCTGCTCAAAAATGTTCAGTAAAGTCCTTGAAATTGGCATGGTCAATTTGTCTGCATGTGCATTGCTTTCTGCTAAAAAACCTGGAAGGGATGAATGTGCTCTGATGTGAGAGACAAAGTATTTATGTTTTCTGTTTTGCAACAATGTCCTCATGCACAGCAAATATGAATACAAACTTTCCTTGTCAACTTTTCTCAAAAGTGAACCCTCAAGCCTCTTGACTACATTAGCTACATAAGCTGAGTCTGTGATCAAGTTAAAAGGTTGCTGGAACAGCTCAAAAATTCTGACCATTGCTGCTAATTTCACTATTTGTGGTGACTCTTGTACTATTCTTATATCTGATTTCCATTCTCC
>JANEHK010000022.1:7828783-7888373 GCA_025960845.1 Tachycineta bicolor | reverse complement strand
CTTATATCTGATTTCCATTCTCCTTTTCTTTCTCTTTCTCTCTCTCTTTCTCTCTTTCTTTCTCTCTCTCTTTCTCTCTCTCTTTCTCTCTCTCTTTCTCTCTCTCTTTCTCCCTTTCCTTCTCTCTCTCTTTTTCCCTTTCTTTCTCTTTTTGGAGAGGAATCAGGGTTTGCTGAGCATCCTCAAATTTTCCTGAAGCATCTGTCCCTGAAAGAAAATTTCGAGAGAAAGAAGATGTGGGATCGTGGCGAAATGCTGTTTCAGTGAACCTGTGAAAAAACTTGTTCATAAAGTCCTCAGATAACAAAAATGATGAAGCTTGCCGTGTGAACTCAAGTGCCTTTACTCTCCTGGCAGGAATCCCCTCTGATGCTGTGATTCTGATTATATCTTTATCTGTGATTGACATCTCCTAGTCCTCATCAACAACATCATCATCTCTCAGCATTGGCAAAGGTTCTCTCGGCTTCTGTTTGAATCGCTGTTCTGAAGAGGTTGATTTTTTATATGAAACTGGAAAAAAAGATGCAGCGTGGGCATCTCCTCCCAAACCGATGTTTTGGTCGACGCGACTGATGATCTCCGTGCTCGCTGCCTCTCAGCCCCGCCCCTCAGTGACGTTGGCACTCTGACAGCTGTTCTCTGCGGGCTCGGAGTTCTGAAGTATCTTTTAAGTTTTGGAAAAGCCTGTAAAATTTGAGATATTTTCGGACGTGGTCCCATCCGTGACAGCTCGGCAGCTGTCTCTGAATCACTGCACGCAGGCAGCTCAGGGTCATAGCTGCTGGTGGACGCGGTTGGGCTCCGCAGCTCTTGCTGCCTGGGGGTGGTACCCTCGAGACTCTCCCCGCCTCAGCCACGCCCCATCCCTGCTCATTCTGTCTCTGCTGGCCCCGCCCCTGCTGACTGCGGCCCGGCGGTCTCTGGCGGGATACCCCGCCCTATCTCACGTTCAAGGTCCGCCCCGTCTCTTTCATCATCGGAATCAGCCCCTCCCCGAAGAGGAACATGCCTCGGGCTTTGCCCTGCCTCTGTCGCGCCTGCGCCTGGACTGGCCGCAAGGATTTCTGGGGTGTGTAGTATTCGGCTCGTTCTCGAGCCCTGCCCCATCGTGTCCTGCCGCCTCGGTTTCCCGCACAGCCTCGGTTCCCCGTGCAGCTTCGCCCCCCCCTCTGCGGTTCTGATGGCGCTCGCCCCTGCTCTTTCGCCCCCCCGTCCTCTCCACCCACACCTGGTTTTTCCACGGGAAGGGAAAGGAGCAATGGCGACTGAGGGGTTTGTCACCGCGGGGACTCTGGGGGGGTGAAGGGACTTCTTCCCCCCCCTCCATGTGCGAACGTGGGGTTTGTTCTGGGACTGCTTCAAAGAAAAGCACGTCTAGATCCTCCTGCTCTGTTGGATGGATCAAAAGCTTCATTTCTCCTGGAACTAATCTTGGGGCTTTTGACGAGCTTTCTGTTGGACCTTGAGATACATTTGTTCTTTCTCCCCCCCCTTCTCTTTCCCCTGGGGGAAGTGTCAACCTTGGAGTTAGCATGGCTATCTGCTCTGCCTCTGTGCTAACCTCCCTTTGCTTGCTTGGCAGGTGTTCAACCCTGGACGCTTCCCTGCTATGCTCTGTTATAACTTCCAACACAATTCTCCCAGCCAACAAAAGTTTTGAGGCAATTTTATCTTTTCTTGTGGCATTATCATAAAGTTTTCTGTTCACTTCCTGCCAAAAACCTGGCTCAAAAAGAGACTGGGTCTCACATTGTGAATAGTTACATTTGACCCATAACATTAGGGCTTGGAGCTCTTTATCTTTCAGCTCTATATTGTATTTTGATATTATTTTTTTTAACTGTTCTAATATAATAATTTTCTCTTGTGATGTTGTCCCTCCCATGGGTGTGGTGTATTCTGAATCTTACTGGTCTTACTAATCCAAAGGTTTGCTGCAGCTCTGGTCCAGTTTGTCTCAGAGATGTCCCGATGTCTGTGCAGCTGATCTTAGGATGACGGGTTCCTGGGCCCTGGAAAACCGTCGTCTGGGACAAAGTGGAACGAGGTGTTCTTTTTTGGCCAAACAGGTGTTTTTCTTCTCTGGAGTTGTTGGCTTGGCAGTTTGATGTTCTGGGAGTTTTTGATCTTTTTGCAGAGGTTCTGTGACCCTTTTTGGTGCTCTTTTTCAGGAGTGCGAGTCAAGGATGCCAAATGTTGTCCAACCAGGGACGTTAGATGTTTCTGCCCACTCACCCAGAGAAGCCAGATGTTTCTTCTCACACAGGGATGCTAGATGTCTCTGCTCACGCAGGGACGGCAGATGTTTCTGCCCACCCAGGGACACCAGATGTCGGGGGGCTTCCCCAACATTCAGGTAGTTTTAGGGGTTTTTTCCCCCTTGCACAACTCCGTGCCAAGCCAAAGGAAGAGACGGAGTCTTCAGGTTTAGTTTTTTTCAAGGTTGCATTTTTCGTTTATTGTGTCTTATCTTACAAATTTCTCATAGTCCAACACGATGTTTGCAGCTGCATGGACTTCTCACGTCTCCCCCTGAGCTGGGCTGTCCTTAATCTTTTATACTAATTACTATGTGTTCGTTATTTACTATTTCTTACTAATGTCTATCACTATTACTAAAAAGGTCACCTATACACTGACTCAATCCTTACTAACTACTTTGTGCCAACGTCATAGCAGAAATGGAGTGAGGGAAGGAGAAGGAAGAAGAAGGAGACAACGCCCCAGATTCTCCATTTTGTCCCCATTCACTCCAATGCTATGAACCTAAAATTACTATTTTTTCACTCTGTGATAAACTAAACTACTATTTTTCACACTCCTGTGGCTTGCAAACCCTCTCTCAGTTTAGGAAGTTTTTCTTATGGACTGAGATCAAAGCCAGTGTCTCCCTGAACTCTGGGCTAGGGTCCCAGACACCCCTGCCCAGGTCCCTGACTCTCCAGGGCAGCCAAAGGAATGCCCTGGACTCCAACAATATGTCTTCTATTTTTTACCAAAAGAGAAAAGATTTCAGTTATGAAGACCATAATTACACATTTCACAGCCCTGACATTTACCTATGACTCACGTATTATGAGAGTTACATACTGCAGGTTTCGTAAAGCTTTCCATTCCTCTCTGCAGAAATTTTATTTCATCCTTCTTTTTCTGTTTATTGTTATGACTGAAGGATGCATACAAGACCATATGTTTGCATGAAATCTATCATATTAATTGTCTGAATAGCCGTAGGCAGAGTCAATTAGCAGAAGCTAAATAAATAGAAATTAAATTCAGGGGTGAAGGGATTACCTTCTGAGGAAATCAATATTTCATATGTATATATCCTTGAGCTTTGTAGCTATTATTTTGGGAAGCCATATAAAATAGATCATTCACAATGTATTCTCTAATACTTCTTTAAAACATCCCACTCAGGAGTCTGGACAGGTTGTAATTGTCCTTCCCAGACAGGCTACTGTCTGTAATAGTTTCATGTTTGCCAACTTCTGTTTGCCAAATTTAGTGTAGTGGTTTTAGTGTCTCCTAGAATCATTTACTCTTTTTCTTACTGTGAGATAGGATTAGGAGAAAAGCAAAGCAGGCTCAAACCTTAAAGCATATAAAGACAGATTTATTAACAAACACTAAAAGAAAAGAACAAGAATCAAAATGAAACCTTCAAAACACTTCTCCTCTCCCCCAACTCTTCACTTTCCCACTCCCATAAAAAGACAAAACCTGGGATTTTCAGTCAGTTTCAGCACTTTAAAATAGTCTTTCATCAGTTCTTAGGATTTCTCTCTTAGAAATCCTGTGGAGACACTGCTACAAGAAACAGTTCTCTGGTGTCTCTCATGTGACACATCTGCAGCCACCCGAGGGAATTGCAAACTGTGAAGTCCCTCCCATTTAGCAGCTTTCCTGTTAGCTGCATTTATGTGCCGTTTCAATTTGCTTAGGGTACAGTTTAAGGATGACTCTTCTAGTATAAAACAAAAGTTCTCTTCATCTACCTCCAAAATCATCTTCATCTCAAGAAACAGAGGGCTTCTTTTCCCTAGGGGCAGAGAGTACCTCTTTATCTCCATCTTCCTCAGTTCAAAATTCTCCATTAAATCACAGCTATATCAGTCCATGGCCATGACTAGAACTTTGCCTCCCCCTAAAAAGCATTCTATCAGTTACAGGGATATTTTAGTCCATTATCCAGTACCTCACAAGAGAAGTCCAGCCCAAACTAGGGGCTCAATTTTCCTCCAGCCTAGTACTTTTACTCTCTCTTCACTGATATCCATCTCATGCAGTGTCTCTCCATAATTCACTCTAGCTGTTCTCTCACTCAGAAAGAGGATTTAATGTTTTGCAAGTTTCATCTTTGCAAGGAAAGAATTAACATCTCACCCAGACCTGCAGAAGGCATGATGGTTCTTTCCCAGGAAGTGGCCAAAGGTGGTTGGGTCAGGCTGTGCCCAAACTCTAGCTGCAGGTCCAATGCACATGGCTGGGCCCCCTCCCCTCCGCCAGATGACTTGATAGTGGTGGCCAAAGCCACACTGGGGGTGAAGGGGCCTGGCTCCTGGCAGGGGCTGCCTGGCTCGGCTGGGCCTCCCAGACTGCAGTGGGGGGTGGCGTAGCGGCAAGGCCACAGCAGCGGCTCCCAGGGGCCCAGCAGACACCTTCCTCAGCCCAAGCCGGCGGCGCCAGCAGCTGCCAGGCCTCCCAGACTGTGCTTTAGTGGCAGGATGTTTAACAGCCACTCAAGCTCAATACAGCTGAAATGGGGGCCCTCTCTCTCCTCCCCCCACCCCTGCCTGGCAGCCTCAGGCAGGGCTGCCCAGCCCAGCTCCCTGTGGCAAGCAGGGAACCAGGCTGGCTTACCTCTCTCAAATCCCAGACGAAAGAGAGCAATTCCTGGGAGTTATCTGATTTTTAACCCTGTGTGTTCACAGAGGCATATCACCCTTCTAATGGCTATATTAGCTGTCAATTTTCATGCCTAGTCACTGATTGCTTTTGCTATAACTTCCTCAGAAGAATCACTTATTTGCTAAACCACCACACTGTCATGTATTACACACAGATAGAGAGTGATCTTCTCCACTGCTATCTCTTCTGAGATCCAAATGTTGTCAGTTAGAAGCAATAAAAAGATGATACAAATATTTGTGGGCTCCTCACTCTTCAAGTCTCATACAGGTTTATTCTAGTAATTTCAACTGTGTTTAAAGTATGTACCTGTATCAACAGGAAAAGAAAAATTATGTAAGTCCAAAGGAAACATAGTTGTAAAGGTTTTGACTTCTTTTCCTCTCTGCCAAGGTCAGGTTGAATAATACTCTGGAAATACTAAATGTCAGTTTGGACTTGGAATGTTTATTATATCTTATCTATATACAGTATTTACAGGCTCATGCACAGTAAGCTCTTAGAAAATGAAAGTAAAATGGAGCACTTCTAACTCTTTCCAAGGTATTTAAGTGATAATCCCCCAATATCAAGATGACATCTATATTATTTATACTTTTGACCCAATAATGACCATCCAAGACCTGCAATGCGGACCTTTTTCACCCAATTACAGAAAACCACCCAAACCCATGAAGAAGAAGGAAGAAGAAGCAGCTGAAGAATAAGGACTTAGACAACACCCCAAATCCTCCATCTTGACTCACATGTACCACTATACACCGAAACCCCAAATTCTAAGTTTATAGGATTCCAACACATAGTTATTTTGACTATTTTAGCTTTTCATTATTTTTATCTATTTTAAATGTATATAACAGAACACAGGGAATAGTAATAATCTGAACACAGAAAGGTGTATGACCAGCTTATTAACAGATCATTGAAGTGAATCCTAGTGTATAGGATTTTTTGCAGCTGACCTGCAGAAAGATTTTTCAACCAAACTTCTAAATTCCAAAGTTTGGGAATTTAACTTTAAAAGAACTTTAAAAATTCATTGGTATTTCAGTTGTTTTGACTCAAAAGTGAAATTGAAAAAAAGGCCTTAGATTTCTATTTTTCAGTTTGAAAGTTCAGTATTTAATTTATAAAGTGTATAAATCTTATCAAAAACATTCAAGCAAAATTATCCAAGGTTAACATTTAATTCAAGAAAGACTATTTTTGTCTGGGCCGTGAAAGGTAAATAAAGATCAGCCCTCTAACTGGATGCTACAGGAAGGGATTTATATCCACACTACACAGTACTCAATGAATCTCACACTCAGCTTTTAGTTTAAAATCTGAGAATATGCCCTTAAGATTACATTTCAACTCTTCATCTCATTAGCTGGAGTTTGATTCAAATCAGATGGGAAAACACCTGTTCTTAGAATCCTAATGGAAGAAGACAGTCCCTATCTAAACATTTACAGGCATCAAGGAGTGTCCCTTAAAAACCTTTGTGCTGGTTTAATGCCTTACCCCAAATCATAGTAAATGTTCAAGGTTTTTTGATACAAACACATAAAATTTGTGAAGGTATGATTTTAAGCAGTTCCTGGCTTCCCACCTAAAGCAAATGCAAGTCTGAACCTAGCTATTCAGATGGCATTTATTATTATTTATCTTGCTGTGGTTCTGCCTGCAGCCGACACCCACACTTGTCCAGCAGTGATGCGAACAAGGGACCTCTGGGCTCTGTGTTCTCAAACTCATCTTCACCAAGTATCTCCAGAAAGACCCTGTTTTTCCCTTTCTTTCCTCTCCCACATATTCTACAAATTCTTCAAACACTTCCTTCTGTTTTAGAAATCCTCCCCTGTTCCCAAATGGTGATTCCCGTGCTGGAGCTCAAAGGTGGGACTCAGCTTGCTCTGTTGTCCTCCACTTAATACTCATTCACATGCCATGAACTCTGTATGCTTCCTCCTGTTAAGCATTACCCACTTCTGCCCTCCTCCCACTCCTAATAGTCTCTTTTGTTGTTCACGCATATGTTCTAGATGTGTTTTGGTTATGCACTTGGTTCCATCCCAAAAGTGCCATTTTCTCCTACCCCTTCCCCTCACTGTTGCCATTGTTTTGGCTCCTGCCTGAGTGAGGACTCCCTGGTCCCAGGAAAACACACTTCCTTCCCTCTGGCAGATTCCCTGCTTCCTACTTCACACTTCATTTTCCTGCCTGGATGAAATCAAAGCCCATGTGTTCCAGCGCAGTATCAACACTCCCCTGCCCCACAGAAAACCTGGAATGGAGCACGTGGTCTGATCAGGCACATTGCAATACCTGTTCTGTATTCTGATTCCTACTGAAATCTACAGGCTCATCCAGTCTCTTACTGTGTGGCACACTCACAAACAGCCAGAGGACATCAGACTGACTGCACTGTAAGTCCTCAGCCATTGACCACAAACCAGAAGGTGGCAGCTGATATTTTATGCATTAGCGGATAGAAGAGGGACTAATTTAAATATCATAATTGAATAATAATAAGGCACTTTCTTATGACAGGAGCCTGCAGCAAATCAGTTTTTCAATATGACCTTTCTCCTGGTTATCAGAAACAACTACATCCTGGTCAAAAACCCCCTAACTCTCAGACTTAAACCTAAGGTATTAATTATTCAGGAAAGATACAATTAATAGTTATTTAGCAGGAAATATAAGTTACAATTTTACTGAGAAGTCTAGATTTGGAGACATAATTGGCCAAATATAATGGCGATATTTAGGCTGGAATAAAGGCTAAATTAAAGCAGCCATATTAGCACACTTGCAGATGATTGGTTGTGAAAGAGGGAGTAAGTTTGAATATGCTGTTTTATGCTAAGTACCTATAAAGGCACTGTAACACATTGAGTAGATAATTGCACAACAGTCAAATAATATTTTATCAGGGAAATAATCTAAAAATTCAGTGTGATACTGGAGAGTGGAATGTATTATATGATGAAAAAAATCCTTTTGGTAATTTTTATTTGAATTCAATTTTTACCATATGACGATTTTAATTTTTTTTGTTCATATAAATTCTGCTTATCTAAAAATAGAAATAAAAAGAGAGATGCTATAACTGAGATAAGAAGCCATTATTGTTTAAAAAAAAAAAAATCTCATTTATCATATGCTGGCCAAAATAATTTAGGCACCACCACAGAAACAACTTTTCTTCACATCTTATCAATCAAAAGAGAATTTATCTTACTTGTACATTTCTCAAATGCTCCTGCTTTCTAGACTGAACAGGTGAAATAGAAGGTGGAGTATTAACCTCTGATAGTGGGATGTCAAGACAGTTGACTTCCTATTGTCCAGCCAGGCCATGGCATTTGGTTCCCTATCTGTAATATATGTGCTAAAGTTAATTCGTGTTATCAAATTATAAAGAGCAAATGTACATTATATAATCATGAGTGTTAAAGATTTGCCCAAAATAATATGGATAAGAGTGGACTGGGAAAACCAAAATAAAAAGGAATTTTCCTCGGCTCTGGAAGGACGGGTAGAACATGGAGAAAGAATGCCTGGAATTGCCTGAGAGGGGAACCTAGAAACCACCCGTTTCCAGGAATACCTGAAAGGACACAAAAGACCACGGAAGACAGAGATACCAGCCCGGAGACCGAGATGATTACTTCAGATGGATATCTCCACTCGTCTCCGCCGAAAATTAACATATCTACGACACACCCGGGCCCAGCAATCAGCTACATTGTTCCACCCTACCGGTCCATTCAAACCCCCGATACCAAGAGCAGCATGAATAGGGAACATGCCCTGGAGGGGAGACCGTCGAAATCCCTGACTGCACCTCGCGATCCACTGTATAAAAAGGGGACAGCTAGAAATCAAAATTGTGAACTTGGGGGATAGCAGACTGACAGAGTCTGTATCCGTGTTCACCCAGCGACGATCCCGGGCTCGGCGCTGTCCTTTTACTTGTGGCTTTTCGAGACTGTTATTTTGTCTCACAATAAAATTCTTAATTTTGATAAATCGGATTTGGTCAATTAAATTTATAACAGAATCTGGTGACCCCGACGTGATTGGATTGATACAGGGACCCCCGTGGGACCCCCATCCCGGACCAGGAGGCGCCCTGCTGAATTCAGCGGCCTGGCAGAGTTGGGGTAGCCGGGTGGAACCGATCAGCCACACGACGAACGGAAACTACAAAAGCCACATTTAAAAGGGAGATAGGCGAGGTCGGAGCTCTCGGGGAACTCGGGGAGGTTTTTCTTTGGAAGCAGAACCTCCGGAGCCGCGGCGAAGAAATCTACTCATAAAACTCTACGTGCACAAAGAATCCATGCAGGAAAAGGATCGTAAGTATTGCGTGGTTGAGTGGGAGTGGCCGAGCGTGTGAGTGAGACGTGATTTTATCACGAAGCGAGTGGGGACCCCAAAACTGCAGTTCCACTTCCCCGCGAGGGGTGTGGTCGGTTGCGGGGGAAGCGAAAGTTTCGGGGTACCGCACACCTCACACGTTAATCCTTGAAACTCGGGGAGTTTTCGGAAAGAGGAATCGGCCACAGGAAGGCTGAAAGGGAAGGATACGTCCCTAAAGAGTTCCAGGGACTGGTAAACCTTTCGGCCTTGGACCAGGAACGGTCTGGGGAGGAAGTAAGGAGAAGGGAGAGCTCACACACCAGAGAAAACCCGGGGGGGGAGCGATCACCCACAAAGGGCTAGTATCTGGTAAACCCATACCATGGGGCAAGCAAGGAGAAAAACTAACAAAAAGAACATAAAGAAGACAAAACGGGCAACCGGTAAAGGAATCCCCGAAATCCCAGTAGAGAGCCCGCTGGGATGGATGCTAGAACATTGGGACGGATGTCCCATTCGGGAAGGAAAATCCAAGAAACAGATGATACACTATTGCATAGAGGTGTGAGGAGGGATGGAGATACGGGATCACGTAACTTGGCCCGTGTTTGAGACTTTCGAGGAGTGGATATGTAAAGCACTGGTGTTTTATGTCAGAAAGAAAGGAGCTGCGGAAGAACAGGAATATGCCGGGATCTGGGGAAAAATAAATGCGAAGCTATTGCCAATAAAGATAGGGAATCCTACCGCTGTCTCAGGAGATAAGTGGGAACCCTTAGATAACCTACCCCCACCTTATATTGTGCCCACGCCCCCTCCCCTCCCGGAGCAGAGTAATCCGCAAAACCCCGGGAGATTAGGACCACCTTTGGGACAAGGAATCCAAATGCCTTTGTCTCTTCCATCTGCCCCTTCGCTGGAATCACAGTACGGGGCCTCATTCCCACCGAGTGGGCCCCCTCCCTTGCTAGAACCCATGCAGGTTTTTCAACCACTGGGAGGAAAGACACCCAGTACTCACGCCCCTACGCGGGATGATCTGATGCCAGATTTAGATCTGGCGGCTTTCTTTAGTTCCCCTGCAAATACACAGCAGGCTTCGGCAGAGACAAAGCATACCCCTCCCGCTAGGAGGACTAGAAGGCAACTAAAGAAAGTGAATGAGATGGAAGGTGAGGGGGAGGGTGAACAGGCTAATCTTCTCCCCCTAAGGGAGATTCCCACTGCACCGGGAATCATCGGGTACGTAAATGTCCCGATTAATACTAGCGATGTGAGAACCTTCAAAAAGGAAATGGGGAAGCTTATGGATGACCCTTTAGGGGTCTCTGAAAGGCTCGATGAGTTTTTGGGGACCAGCATCTATTCTTATGAGGATCTCACAGCCATTCTAAGGTCCCTGTTCAATACAGAGGAAAGAGAAATGATCAGGCAAGCAGGAATAAGGGAATGGGAACGGAGAAACCCTCAGAGCACTCCCAGAGATCAGAAATGGCCAAGTCAAGATCCCCGATGGAATGCTCAGACTGAGGAGGGTAGGAGAAACATGATCGATATGAAAAATATCATCATATAGGGAATCAGAGAGGCCGTGCCCCGGGGACAAAATCTAAGTAAGGTTTTTGGGGAATGTCAGGGGAAAGATGAGACTCCCACAGAATGGTTAGAAAGATTGAGAAAAAGCCTCCAAGTATATTCGGGAACAGACCCTGATTCTCCCGTGGGAGAAGTACTATTAAAAACCCAGTTTGTGGCAAAATCCTGGGAAGATATCAGAAGAAAGCTAGAGAAGATAGAGGGATGGCAGGAGAAAGGGCTACAGGAATTACTACGGGAAGCCCAGAAAGTCTATATGAGAAGGGATGAGGAAAGACAGAAGATACAGGCTAGAGTATTGGTAGCGGCTGTAAGGGAAGCCCAGAAGCAGGAACGCCCACAAGCTTCGGAGAAAGTTCTAAGGAAAGCACCTCCGAAGGGGTCTGTACGTCCACAAAAAGGAGTCCCAGGGAATCGAACGGAAGTTTTGGAATGTTTTTATTGCAAGAAAAAAGGACATATGAAGAGGGATTGTCCAAAAAGGATAAGGGATGAAAAGATGTTTCAGGAGGACTAGGGACGTCAGGGGCTTTATCTTTTGGGGTCCATAACATCGGGAGAGCCCTTGATAACATTGAAGATAGGACCCAAAGGAACAAAAATGGATTTTTTGGTAGATTCTGGGGCTGAGAGAAGTACTTTTAAGCAGTTGCCCCCAGGATGCCATATAAGCAAAGAATTTATGGTAGTTATAGGAGCCAAAGGGGAACCGTTCAAGGTCCCCGTGGTAAAAGATGTAGAAATTGAATCAGATAATAAAGTTTGCTTGGGAGACATGTTGTTAGTAGAGGAGGCTGATTACAACCTACTGGGTAGAGACCTGATAGTTGTACTGGGTATTAACCTCATCATAAGGAATTCACAGATAATGGTTAGCTTATATAAACTAACATGTGAAGATGAAGATAAAATTAACCCCAGGGTATGGCATACAGGAAGGGAAGCTGGAAAGTTAGTTATGGAACCCATAACAATTGAAATTGAAAGACCTGAAGACCCCATAAGGGTTAGGCAGTACCCAATCCCTCTGGAAGGGAGACGGGGACTAAAACCTATAATAGAAGATTTAATAAAGAAAGGCATTCTGGAACCCTGCATGTCTAGGCATAATACCCCAATTCTGGCTATTAAAAAGACAGATGGGAATTATAGACTAGTACAGGATTTAAGAGCCATAAATGAAAGAACAAAAACCTGTTTCCCTGTAGTGGCTAACCCTTATACTCTTCTGAATAGGATATCCCCAGAGGACACTTGGTACAGTGTCATAGATCTAAAGGATGCATTCTGGACCTGTCCTTTAGCTGAAAGCAGCAGAGATTTCTTTGCATTTCAATGGGAAGATCCAGACACTAATAGAAAACAGCAACTAAGGTGGGCCTCCCTTCCCCAGGGATTTGTGGACTCCCCAAATTTATTCGGGCAGGCATTAGAACAACTTCTAAGTCAGTTCTCCCCTGGGAAAGGAACGAAAGTCTTACAGTATGTTGATGATTTATTAGTGGCTGGTAAAACGGAAGAAGATGTCAGGGAATGTACTATTCAGTTATTAAACTTCTTGGGGGAAAAGGGATTAAAGGTAGCAAAACAAAAGTTACAGTTCACCGAATCAGGGGTGAAATATCTGGGACATTGGCTAATAAAAGGGAAAAAGAAATTAGATCCTGGAAGGGTGGCTGGGATTATAGAATTGCCTCCCCCTAGAACCAAAAGACAAGTACGTCAGCTATTGGGGTTATTAGGATACTGCAGACAATGGATAGAAGGGTATAGTGAAAAGGCAAAATTTTTGTATGAAAAACTAACTGCAGAAAAGATAAAATGGACTGAACAGGATGACGAAAAATTGGAACAACTAAAGGGTGCTTTAGTAACTGCCCCAGTATTAAGTCTCCCTGATATAAACAAGAAGTTCCAATTATTTGTAAATATAGAGAACCACACAGCACATGGGATGTTGACACAAGAATGGGCTGGGGATAGGAAGCCTGTAGGTTACCTTTCCAAGCTATTGGACCCCGTAAGCAAGGGGTGGCCCACATGCTTGCAGGCAATAGTAGCTGTGGCCTTATTAGTAGAAGAAGCCAAAAAGATTACTTTTGGAGCCCCCATTACGATTTATTCCCCACATAATGTAAGGACTGTTTTGCAACAAAAAGCTGAGAAATGGCTCACAGATGCAAGGCTTTTAAAATATGAGGCTATCTTTCTTCAGGCTCCAGAATTAGAACTGAAAACAACACAAGCAAGTAACCCTGCTGGGTTCCTGTTTGGGGAAGCATCATCTGAGCCCATACATAATTGTGTTGACCTAATAGAATTGCAGACCAAAATTAGAGAGGATCTGGAGGACGAAGAACTAGAAGAAGGGGAAAAATGGTTTGTAGATGGATCAGCCAGAGTCATAGAAGGGAAAAGAAAATCAGGATATGCCATTATAGATGGGAAAACTGGGAGGGTAGTTAAATCAGGCCCCCTGGGTACTTCTTGGTCAGCCCAGGCATGTGAATTGTATGCAGTGTTGCAAGCCCTGAGAGAACTCAAAGGAAAAATAGGGACTATTTTCACTGACTCTAAATATGCTTTTGGGGTAGTACATACTTTTGGAAAAATTTGGGAAGAAAGGGGACTGATGAACACCAGAGGCAAGAGTTTAATACATGAGGATTTAATAAAACAGATCCTCAAAGCAGTAAGGGAACCTAAGGCTATTGCAGTAGTATATGTAAAAAGTCATCAAGTGGGATTACAATTCAGAATACGTGGAAATAACCTAGCTGATCAGGAAGCCAGAAAGGCAGCTCTCCTCACCCTAGACATTCCAGAGAGCAGCATAGAACACCCCGGGGAATTTTCCCCTCAGCCTACAGAAAAAGAAATTGAAGAATTCAAGAAAATAAAGGGTGTTTTAGTAAACGGGAAATGGAAATTGGCGGATGGTCGAGAATTAATTCCTAAGGCCTATGCCAGGACCATATTAAAGAGATTACATGCACAAACTCATTGGGGAACCCAAGCTTTAGCAGAACAATTTCTAAAATTTTTTGGATGTAAAAGTATCTTCGAATTGGCAAAACAGGAAGTTCAAAGTTGCTTAGTGTGCCAAAAAATTAATAAGTCAAGAGTTAAGCAAAATGCATTAGGAGGACGCCCCTTAGCATATCGTCCTTTTGGAAGAATACAGGCGGACTTCACCGAGTTACCAAAAAAAGGAGATACGGATACTTGTTAGTAATTGTAGATCAATTAACACATTGGGTAGAGGCATTCCCTAGCCCCAGGGCAACAGCCCAAACAGTAGCGCGTAAGTTACTGGAGGAAATAATACCCAGATATGGGATCCCCGATTCCATAGATTCAGATCAGGGAACCCACTTCACATCTAAGGTCATACAGAACTTGGCAGAAGCCCTGGGGATTAGATGGGAATATCACACACCGTGGCATCCCCAGAGTTCAGGTCAAGTAGAAAGAATGAATCAAACCTTGAAAGCACAGCTATCAAAACTTATGTTGGAGGCTAAAATGTCATGGATCAAATGCCTTCCACTAGCTCTCCTAAATATTAGGACGAAGCTCCATACAGGATCAGGATTATCTCCCTTCGAGATGCTATATGGAATGCCCTATGAGCATGGAATGCCAGTCGGACACCCCCGGGTGGAAGATTGTCAGATCCAGTCTTATATTGTTTTAATTAACAAAAATTTACAGGAGCTACGGAAGCGTGGATTAATAGCACAGAGCACTCCTCTAGGATTTGCTATACACCAAATCCAGCCGGGTGATTGGGTGCTAATCCGAAAGTGGAAAGAAGCCCCGCTGTCATCGCATTGGGAGGGACCTTTCCTCGTCCTCCTCACTACAGACACTGCAGTGAGAACAGCTGAGAAAGGCTGGACCCATTCCTCTCGAGCGAAAAAATGAAACAGCAAAGCAGCTCTCCGCAGTGGAGAATCGCCTCAGCGCCTGGAGATTTAAAGCTAAAGATCCATCGAGATACTCAATGACCAGCGATTATCAGATAAGTTGTAATCAGGCAGGGTGCCCCTGCTATCCGTTTGTTCATTTTAAGTGCGGGTAACTCATTGTGCCCACGGAGCTAGGCCGTGGAGTTTATGTGTGTCTTGTAAAGAGGAAGAAGTCAGGCTTACCAACCTATTCCTATACATTGCCACCGAGGCGGGATTGTTTGAATTGGATTCTCTAGAGTGGTTCCATTATTTTACTAACGGGATCAGGGGAGGATTAAATAAAAGGGCGGATCCACTCGTAATTGAGTGCAGGAGAACGTTGAAAGTACTCTGTGGAGCAGATCAAATAAAAGTGAATAGGTGGGAACAGTATAAGAGGCGATATGCTCAGAGGAGCACCGGAAGGGACCCGGAGGAATTTCCCTGCTGCCAAGAAGATGGTTTACCCCGCCGCTGGTGGCAACCCAACGGGCGAAGGGTTGAGCAGAGGGATAGACCCATGGGTAACCCTGGTGATCCTGAGTCTAGCCATGTACCCCACGAATGGCCTCCACAGCCCCCAAGAGAGGATGGGGAAGGGAATCAATCCCTCCGAGGTTCCTTTAAACTTCACTGAGAACGGAGTTTTAAAATCCAGGGTACGAGTAGACTGGCTTACACCAAAAAGGGGGGAAAATCACAAATGGAATGAAGAGTTCAAATTGAACAGATCCAATCACCCGCTGGCAGTATTTAGGAAGAAAAGGGAGGTAAGCAGTCTTCCTCTGATCCCCACCTGCAAAGAATGTAACAAAACTGTATGGATTGAAGGAAAAAGAGAAAGTACCTTTGTAGGATATTTACAAGTTAACCCACTATGTTATGACAAGAAAAAACTGAAAATGTGTACCCTGAATGGGAAAACATATTGGGTGGGACAAAATGAAAAATTACAAACAGCTGCTTTAACTAATGGACCTATACTACTAGACATGTTAAGTGAAAATGATGAAAGGGTTTGTTTGAGAATGGACAAGGTTTTCTGTTTTTCTAAGGATGAAGAGGGGTTAGACCCAGAGAACAAAATACAGAAAGTAGCTTTAGAACTCAAACGACAAGAATTAGCAGCCAAGAAAAAGAGGATGGAGCAGGAAAGAATGAGGACACTAAGTGAGCAGTATGAACAATTAGAAAAACAATCTAATGATTGGAGTCTGGCTACCTCCAGCCGGAATCTTTTCCTAGATTTAGTACAAGAAATTGCTACCGAATTAGGGCTAACTAACTGTTAGATCTGTGGAGGATTGAGATCTGCAGAAAGATGGCCTTGGAAAGGTGAAAGTCTGACCCCTGAACAATTGCTAAAATGGGACAACACAGTCTTAAACACTTTAACCCGACCAGGAGGGTGGACATTAGATGACCGTGTAATAGGGACAATTTGTATAAGCCGAGAAGGCAACGCTTACAACGAGGTAGTGGGGTACACTCCCTGTCTATCCACTCTGTCAGTAAATTCCAACAATAAGTCCAAAATTTGGCAACCAGAACCCCCTAATGGGTATTGGGGAAAGAAAAAAGAAGAGAGATGTAATTAGGTAAAGGAAATTGAACTCTGTTGGCATGAGAAAGCTAACACTAACCCTTACCACTCTCTAACCGAATTAGCAAAATTTTGGGAAAAGCCTGAAATTACAAATATGGAATGGAAGGCTCCCAGCGGAATTTACTGGATTTGTGGGAAAAGAGCATATAGTGAGTTACCCCGGAAATGGAAAGGGTCTTGTACCTTAGGAATGATTAGACCCTCTTTCTTTACACTCCCCCGAACTGGCAGTGATTTACTAGGGGCTCCTTTATACGAGACCCTCAGCAGGAAGAAGCGAGAAGTAAAGAAAGAATTTCCACAAGTGGGACGAAATCAAAAATGGGGAGAGGAAGAATGGCCCGCAGAACGCATTATAGAATATTATGGTCCCGCCACATGGGCACAAGACGGGAGCTGGGGATATAGAACCCCAGTATACTTGTTAAACCAGCTAATTAGGTTACAAGCCGTAGTAGAAATAGTGTCCAATCATACCTCATATGCCTTAGAATTATTAGCCAGACAGCACTCACAGATGAGAGCTTTCGTATACCAAAATAGAATAGCTTTAGACTATTTATTAGCAGAAGAAGGGGGTGTTTGTGGGAAATTCAATGACTCAGAATGCTGTGTTGAAATAAATGATTATGGGGAAACTATCAGAGATTTAGCTACAGAAATAAAAAAGGTAGCACATGTCCCAGTTCAAACATGGAATTCAATACTTAAGGCATCATGGTGGGATCAGATTTTTGGAGCAGGAGATTGGTGGAAAAAGGTGGGATTCTTTATCCTGTGCTCTGTGGCTGGATTAGTGTTTTTGCCCTGCCTAATACCTTGCCTAATAAGACTAATTCACACCGTAGTCCAGGGGATGCAAGTAGCAGCCCTTCCTATGGACCCTGAGTTAGCCTCAGGGGGGTTAGCCAAGAACAAAGCCACCTCAAAAATTATGAACTTAACTAAAAAAGGGAGTACTGCTGCCCAAGCTTTAGAAAAGTTTGAAGCCCAAATACAGGAGAAGAATACAGAGAGGACATACTGGAGTAAAACAGCCAAAGATATGTTAAAAGAATAATGGTTAAGAGGCTTTTTTATCTTGGCAGAGAAAAAAGACTATAACCGAAACACGAATTAAATTGGTGAATTTGGAAGAGGGGGGATTGTAATATATGTGCTAAAGTTAATTAGTGTTATCAAATTATAAAGAGCAAATGTACATTATATAATCATGAGTGTTAAAGATTTGCCCAAAATAATATGGATAAGAGTGGACTGGGAAAACCAAAATAAAAAGGAATTTTCCTCGGCTCTGGAAGGACGGGTAGAACATGGAGAAAGAATGCTTGGAATTGCCTGAGAGGGGAACCTAGAAACCACCCATTTCCAGGAATACCTGAAAGGACACAAAAGACCACGGAAGACAGAGATACCAGCCCGGAGACCGAGATGATCACTTCAGATGGATATCTCCATTCGTCTCCGTTGAAAATTAACATATCTACGACACACCCGGGCCCAGCAATCAGCTACATTGTTCCACCCTACCGGTCCATTCAAACTCCCAATACCAAGACCAGCATGAATAGGGAACATGCCCTGGAGGGGAGACCGTCGAAATCCCTGACTGCACCTCGCGATCCACTGTATAAAAAGGGGACAGCTAGAAATCAAAATTGTGAACTTGGGGGATAGCAGACTGACAGAGTCTGTATCCGTGTTCACCCAGCGACGATCCCGGGCTCGGCGCTGTCCTTTTACTTGTGGCTTTTCGAGACTGTTATTTTGTCTCACAATAAAATTCTTAATTTTGATAAATCGAATTTGGTCCATTAAATTTATAACAGTCATAAAGCATTTGAAATTCAGATTCTGATCTTGTAAGATAACCTGTGCTTGCAAACCCTGCCACTCTTCAGGAACTTGTTACTGGGTGAAAACAGAGAACTTATCATTCAATTTTTGTAAGATATCACTTTCAGCAATGCCTTCATAGTGACCAGAGACAAAGCCCAAGGGGATGGTCTGAAGTTGTGTCAGGGGAGGTTTATATTAAACATTAGAAAAAGGTTCTTCCCCCAGAAGGTGGTTGAGCACTGGAACAGACTTCCCAGAGCAGTGTTCACAGCACCAAGCCCGATAGAGTTCAAGAAGTGTTTGGAAAATGCTCTTCAGGCCCATGGTGTGACTCTTGGGGGGTGTCCTGTGCAGGCCCAGGAGCTGGACTCCATGATCCTGGTGGGTGCCTTCCAACTCAGCATATTCTTTGATTTTATGATTCATTAAAAACTTTTAAGAAAATTCAGAATGAGCTTGTAAATAGTCTGGAGAATGACTAAAGGAAATTGCGACTTTTTCAGACTGCTAAAATAATGTTTTCTTGTATTCTAAGAATCATCAACTACACTGACTAAAAGCAATAGAAAGCATACCTCCAGTGAGTGAGTCCAGACATGAATTCCTAAAATCCCCTAATTTGCACCCATGTTCTGTATTCAGATTTGTTGGTTTCAGTAAAAGCAGAAATTATTCATATCTACAATAAAAGTTAATTCACATTCAGAAGTAATGGCTAAATTCATACATATTTTAAGTTCTGGTACTTAGTTTCAAACAGCTTTGTTTTTCCATAGGATGTGGGGAAAATTACTGAAAGCAAATCAGTTATTTTTCAAATTATTTAAAGAAATCACCGTGACATTTAATTTTTATATAAGTTATACAAATTTCAATATCTTCTGAAACCAAGTAGGTTTGGTTGCTAAGGCTGCACTGAAAACAGTAGGCTTTTCCAACTTTCCTCCAATTTATTTTCATCAAAAAAGCATCAAAAATGAGGCGATTTAACAAAATAATAGTATCAAATGGCTCATTTCTATCAGTTTCAAAGTAAAAAATATATAGTTATCGGGTTTTTTTTAAAAAATGTTTTAGAGAGCATATTTTTTGTGAAATTAAAATTACACTTGCCAATGTGTTTAAAAATAATAACAACAAGATATCAAGTGGGAGAAAAAAAAATTAAACCAAACTTATTGAATTGTCTGTAGTCCTCTCTTCTTTTTGCTATGAATAGGAAAAACACTGTATTCTTGCCAAAACTGCTAAATAAAAAGAATAATAATAATAATAATTCCCTGAAATGTTTATGTTTTTGTTGTAGCTTGACACTGGCTAAAAGCCAGATGCCTACAAAACAAACAAACAAACAAACATTCACTCATTCTTCTCTTATGTAGCTGAGTAGAGGAGGGGTTGTGTTGGCTTGTTCAAGTTTCCCACTAGATTACAGCTTTTCAGGACCCATGTGCTCCAGCATTCACCTTTTCTCACAGGCTGCAAGTGGACCTCTGCATCCCTCCATGCACTTAATGAATTACAGTTTGTTTGTTTATTGCATTATAGTCCTCATCAAGGCTTCTAGAAGAATCTCAGCTCCAACACCCGAAGCACCTCCTGCCCCTCCCTCCTTCCACCGACCTTGGTGTCACGATGTTGTTCTCCTCACGTGTCTTCACCTTTCCCTTTCCTCTGACTCAGGAGAGAATTGGTGTCCATAGGTTTGTTTGTTCTCAAGTTCTATCCATTGGAAAGTTCTCACAGGGTTTAGCAGTGCTGAAAGGTTGATCCTGTCTGGGCTCTGCATCAGGGAATGTCTCCTCCTGCCCCTCACTGTTGGCCACGGGGTCCCTGCCAGCTGCCGCAGCGCCGGCTCCATTCAGTGCCTGTCTTCACGCGGGGCACCGAAAAGGAGAAGCTGCTGCCGCCCATGCCCTTATGCCCTGAGCACAGCCAGTTAAAAGTGGCCGGGCAGGTAAAGTGTGGTGTGGCTGCTTGCATTGCTGGTATGGCCCCAACGCCTCCCCAGCACTCACAAGGATGACTGCACACAATATTTTTTCTTTCTTAAATATGTCATCACAGAGGCATCATCAACTTCTCTAACTGAGCCAGCAGCAAGTCCATCTTCAGAGCCATCAGGGATTGCCTCTGCCAGACACAGTAGAAGTTTTGAGCAGCTTGTCACAGAAGCTGGCCTCTGTGGCTTCCCCTGTCCCCACCAAAAAACTAGGCTGTGTTAAAATAACCGAGTTCTATTCTCTTTTTGCAAATATTGTTCTATCTTTGCTTTAGATTCCTATGAATTCAGACTGAACTACAATAAGAAGCAAGATGGCAGTGCTCAATATTTCCCAACTAATTTTATTCTGCGTAAAGCATTTGTGCTGCCAGCAGCAAGAAAATTTATTACTTGGAAAAATCAAATGTGTTCTTCTAAAATTAAACATATCTTGCAGGTATAAATGAGGCTCTATCTGTGAAAGCCTCTCTCTTTCTACTAGTTAAAGTAGGGGTCAAACACACATTATGTTTTAGCTGTAAAAATGTGTGGAAAAGAAATGCCACTTCCCATCCCTTATTTGAGCAAAAAGAAGAGAAAAGCTCCCTCACAAAGAGAAGCTCTTACAATAAGCAGTCACAAATAATGCTTGTTACCCTAGCAACTGCCACATCCCATGGGATTCAGTTTGCCCCCAGGCTCCACAGCATACTGCAGAAATTTACTAGGTTTTGGTCTTGAGAAATAGTTTATGTTCACGGAACACAGACACATGTGTACTCTTGAGGATTAATACCCAAGCAAGGAATACATTTATATTTCTGAGTAATGCTTTGTGCAATTTCTAATTTTACGACTTAGTTCTGAAACCCTGTTTGAGAGTTGATTGTATAATTTTATAACACTGAGTTTGCGATGAAATTAGCTTTGTGATGCAGAGAAAAATAGCACTAATTGGAACCACTGGGGCAAGGGGAAACCAAAAATTCAAAATAAATTATGTGGATAATATGCACAGGGTTATTGCAGAGAACAGGCATATGAGTGTGCCACTTCTTCCAGAAGAATTTATCTATTTTGTATCTGTCCTAGATTGCAATGTAAAATGTGCCCAAAGTATGTATTCTGTCACCATCTACATGAGATGTTGAAACTAGGCTGGGCACTATTTCCCTTGCCCCCTCCCTCCAGACTCTCTTCTGTTAATGGCCCATCAATGCCCTGCTGCATGACTCATAGGTAACTCCCTCCAGGAGCTATCTCTGTTTAATGGGCAATCAAAGACCCATTGCAAGACTGATGAAATGATATCAGCCCATTGTGAGATGCTCTGCCCAGAGGGAAGGAGCCAAGCATTCCCACCTGGATATAATCTGGGATTTGGGACAGCACAGGCAGCCTTACCCACTGGATTCCCAGAGGACAAGAGCTACCAGGCTTTTCAACGGGACCACTGCTTCAACAAGACCACTTCATCTGGACTGCTACCACCAGGGTGTCAGGTTGTATTCTGACCCAGTTAGTGATATTTTGTACTATTACATTTGTTTTATTTTATTTTATCTTTTTCTCTCTCCTATTAAATTGTTTTTTCTGATTTGGAGTCTCGCTGGTTTTGCCTTCAAGCCAGCATCATTCTAGCCTTCAAGCTTCAAGTACAAGATAATGTCTTCAAGCCAGTATCATTCTAGCAAGATAAAACAGCTCATAGATGGTGGTGCGCTGTGCCTGATAACACAGAGTGAGGAGTGGGAACATAATGGAAGGGGGAGTGAATTAAAATCTAATTAATGAGACATACTAAGGCAATATGAATAGCAAAACTGTCAATTTTCATATTTTTAGCAGCATAAAACACAACAACTTTTGCGTTCTACTGTGGTTTGGTTTTGTTTGTTTGTTTTTGTTTATTTGGTTTTGGGTGGTGTTTGGGGTTTTTTTGTTGTTGTTTGGTTTTTTTGGTTTTTTTTTTTTTTTTTTTTGGAAGATGCATGTTAACAAAAAAGCACCTTTTTGAATCATTATAGTCAGTCCAAATTCAGATTAGCTCAGAATAGTCTAGGAAAAAAATTCACAAAAGCAATGTTCATTAAAATATAACTACTTCTCAACAATATGGAAATGTGATCCTGGAAGTAATTACTACATGAGAATTGGTTAGAACTTTAACTATGCTGCGACAGTAGTTTTCATACAATGAGTTTTTAAACATGAGTAATACAGAAGCCTATTACCCTTTTAATATTGCAGACTGCACTACCATGTAGCAAACTCTTGGCTACATCCTGCTTTTCTACAAAAACACAAGCACAGCAACTCAAAGAAAGGCTTTTAAGTAAACCAGGCCACGTGCAGCCCTGTTCAATCTATGGCTGCACTTTGGGACTCAAAAAAGACTGGAAGCTTTTAATGCAGGCCAAAGTTTTGTTCAAGGAAGTCTCTCTGCACTGCTGTCTAAGGAAGCTCTGGCAACTGTGAATTTTAGAATTTTCTATTATAGAAAGCAAACTCCTGCTTTAAATAAAAACAGAGTTTTCAATTGGAAATTAAAATAATTTCAAAATGTCTATTCTAATGTGCCTAGTGATGTGAAATAGGAAGGTGTAAGGGTATAATGGCTAAAGCAGCAGTTCACTTGAACATGTAGCTCCAACCAGAAATTAGGGATCTCACATGGTTATATTGGACATTATATTAAGATCAGGCTGAACACTATAATGGCCTCTCCCAGTCTTTATTATTTCAGCCTCAGGAAGGATGGAAGGAAGGAAAGACGGAAAAGGAAAAGAATATAAAAATTCAATCTCCAGTGTAGTGGTTTCACATTTACTAAATTTTGGTTGCCAAATTTAGTGTAGTGGTCTTAGGGTTTATTCTCTTTCTGTGGGAGAAAAATTAGGAGAAAAATAAAAGCAGGTTCAAGCTTAAAAATAAACAAATAGTTTTATTAACACACACTAAAAGGATAGAAAAAAGAAAGTTGGGAAAAAAAACCTAAAACTATAAAACCCAGGAGCGAGGGCTTTGAGATTCTCACTTAAATCTCAATCATATCAGTCCTCAATTTTGATTAGAACCAGCATTCCCCCAAACAACATTAAGATGTTACAAGGAACAGTCCATTTCTCCATAATCTACCCCAGAGAACTCTGGTTAAAAATGTCTACTTCCTTGATCCCTCGGTCCAATAATTTTATCAGTTCATATATCAGGGAAGGGTTAGACCTTGGAAGCTTCATGTTGCCAGGAAAGGGTTAAATCTGCCCAGGCCTGCAGTGGCCATGTGATGATTCTCTGTCCCAGGCTGCAGGGCTGTAGAGATGAAAAGCCGGGCTGATGGGGGAGGCTGGTGGATGTCCTCCTTTCCACCCGTCAGTCTCATTTAAGGTGGTTCAGCTCAGAGTTGTTATGAAGCTGCAGGCTTGCTTTCTCTGCTGCCAGCAGCTATTAACTCAGGCCATGGCTTGGCCCCCTCTGCCACTGCCCCAGGCATGTGGCCAGCACTGCCGAGCTGCAGCCTCCCCTTTTCCCTGCCAGCAGCCAGGGAAAAGGGGGCTCAGCTGGCCCAGGCTGCTCCCCATGCTGGCAGTGGCTCCCGGAGGCCTGGCTGCACCCAGCCCCCTTGCCACCCGCGATGTTATCTTGTGGCCAGCCCAGAAGAAAGAGAGCTACCTGCAGGGAATCAGGGTTTATATGGGTACTTCCCAAAGTCACATTTGACATTCTCTGTGGTCAAAACAGATGCCAATATCCCAAACTAGTCTTCTGATAGGTCCCCGTCCTTTCTAAAGCAATTCCAAGGTCCTGACAGGGAAAAGCATCCTATATTCCTCTCTAACTAAAAACCAAACTGTGCCAACCCATGACATCCAGTAAGAGAGTTTCACCAGTCCAAGGTTCAGGCCAATAGGAAATACATTTCAACCCACAAATATCTCTTAAAAGGCAAGCAAGAACATCACAAACTATTATGAATTATGGACCAAGTTTCAACAGGGATGGGTGTTTGAATTAAGATGTTTCATCCATTGTGTATAATAATAATTATTAAGTGCTTTCTCAAGAATATTTCCTGCATCTTCATCCATTACCAGAGTTCAAGGCAATAACTACAAAAAAAGCCTTAGGATGCTGGAAATTATCTGAGCTGTTAAGTTTGACATAAGGCAAAATATACAATGTAAGTAGTTTAATTTGTCATGTTCCATCAAAATCTCCAAAGAAGATTATACCTGACATGAATAATATAATGGCAATTTATGAGAAAAAAAAAAAAAAAAAAAGTTTTAAAAATTCTAAATTTCAAAAACAGACATCCATGAGGGTAACAACCCTCAGTATGTGAGAGCTGCTCAATTATAGCTCCTCTAGGCTACTGATTACTTATAGGTATCTTATACCAAGTCTATTTTTAATTTTAAGAAGCACTTATGAACAGACGGGGTTTCCTTTCATAACCCACTACACAAACTAAGAATGTTTCTGTTCTGGTTTTTTGTCCTGAGTGTACCCAACAAAACCCAATCAGCTTCCAAAACTTTCTTCCCTTTACAAAGTCCATTTCTGCCTCCTGTGCATTGGCCATCTCTCCTCCCACCCTGCAGCAGCTTTCATGTTTTAGTAATCTCACGTGTACACCCTCATCAAAGGCTTCCTGAACACTCATTAGACAGCTTTATCTGTACCCTTTCTGACTCAGGGAACACATACCTAATTTTGTCTACTAGGATGTTCCTTCAGAGAGAAGCCATGCTGTCCCAACACCCCACAATTCTCAAGTATGCTCAGGTTCCTCAGGTGATGCCATGGCCCAGGCAACTTATTGGCTCTGCATTTCCATGGCGTTCAACACTTGTATCTGTTTCTTTAAAATCAAATTGGCTTCTCTTGCTCCCCAGTTCTCTTTCTTAGCAAGAGGATGACTTAGTCAAGTGAGTCAGAATATGGAGCACAGCACAGATATTTCCTACAAGGGTGGTGGCTGCAGACAGGTATTTCTGAACTGTCCAGATGTGCTTTAACTGCTGTTGCTCCATCTGTAGAATTCTTAAATATGTTTCTAACCAAGAGGTCAAATGGACACTGCAAGACAACCAAGCCTGGCATCACCTCAGTTTTATTGGGTGGCCTGATGTACCCCTGCTCCAAGCACAGTGACCTGTGTGTGGTTAGGACAAAATTTTTCAGAAGGGAATTTGCCCCTGTCTGTTACACCAGTTGATTAATTCAATGTTTAAGGAAAAAAAAGAAAAAAATGATTTTTTTTTTTAAATATGGATATTGATCTAGTATTGATACCTAACTTTGACAGACAAAAGACTCTCTAACAGTTTAGAATTAGAAAGTGTGTTTAATTTGATGCTGGGCAGCTGTGTGGGATAGTTCCTTGACACGCACTGCAAGGTTACAAGCAATTCCAGAGTCTATTTATTCACAAATGTCTTGAATATCTAAAATACAAATACATATTCAAAACACTAACACCTCCCATCTCCCGCTTTGTATGGTAATTAGCTTAAAAGGCTATTAAGCAGGCCTAGTTAGCTTCTGGAATTGGATCAGTGGTCCTTTTCATGGGGAGGGGTTGTAAAAAGAGGAAGCAGGGAGTCTTCCTTGTTCTGAACTTTCAACCTCTTCAATAGATGACAATATAAATGAGCTCTGGTGGATCTCCAATTTCCTCCCTCTATGACCTTTTGAATGGGTTTCTAGATGTAGAAGATTGTACACAATTGTCTGTGTTCCTTAGATCTATTTATCAGTTTCTCCATTTCTCATTATAAATGCAGCTAAACAAACATAAAAACAACAACCAACTAGTTACTTAAATCTGGGATAGTCATCTTAAATCTGGCTTCTTCCAAATAACGACTAACTCTTAACTATTTCTAGCAAAGCCTATCTATCTATCTATCATCTATCTATCTACTTTAATTAATTCCAGCAAAGCTTATTTTTAGATAAAATCTTAACTTTTCTAAAATCCTCAATTCTTTTTTAAAATTCATGTCTCAAAATCAATCCAATGTCTTGGGCTGAGATTTCTTGTAGTTTCTCTTCCCTTACATTTTTAAATTAAAGAGCTTTTTGAGCTCTTCTACTTTCAATTAATTGTGAATACATCATTCTTCATTGTTTTGATAACTTGTTGTCTGATCCATCTGGTACGAACATCCGTCTGCCAATGCTCCAAGGCTTTAAGGCCTCTGGGGTTAACTCCTGCCAGCAATGGTGCACCAAGGGCATGACAGTCGTCACACAACTTGACAATTTCACAAGCCTCAGTGGCCGTCAGTTGAAACTGCTTCTGCAGTGTATGCGCATTTTGGTGGAAAAACCCATGTGATGCCTTGGCCTGCGCGAGCATGTCAGGCTGAGGGGCTACCCACGCTGTGTTAGCCAGCTTGTTGGCCATTGCATTACCTTCCGCCACAAATCCTGGCAAATTAGTGTGACTCCGTACATGCAGAACATAATATGGATGAACTCTGGCCTGAATTGCACACCACAGGGTCTTCAGTAAATTAAACAAGGCAGGGTTACTGACCTTCTTCAACACTGAACAACCCAATCGCTGTGCGATGTCAGCAACATAGGCGGAGTCCGTGATCAAATTGAAAAGTTCCTGGGAAAATTTCTCAAATGCCATGACAGCAGCCTTTAGTTCAACCAGTTGGGCTGACCCATCCTCATGGCCTTCCAAAATCTGCCACTCAGATCCATCCTGCCAGGTAACAATGGCTTTTCCTGTCTTACCAGAACTGTCAGTGAAGACAGTGGGTCCTTGCACTGGCTCTTGGCTATTTTTGGATCATAGAGAAAATTAAGTCTTTTTGGCCACTTGCAATAGCTTGTGGCTAGGCAGATGATAAGTGATCTGCCAGGAAAAACCCTTGAGAGCACTTTGCAGTGAAACATTGTTCGCATAGCTCCAATCAAATTCCTCCCTCTGAACCGGGAGTATGATCTTTGAGGGATCTGCACCCATCAATTGCAAACAGCGTTGCCGGCACTTGATTATCAAGCGCGCAATCAATTCAAACAGCGCTGTTGCCGTCTTATGCGGCTGATGAGGCAGGAAGACCCATTCCAAGACATGCAGATGATCAGTCCAATCATCATTCCATTGGCCGATGATACCTGTAGGATGTAAATCAGGAGTGGTAATGAACACAGTGACATCAATGGAAGGTTCAATGCGGTACACCTGGCAAGCCGAAACAGCTTGCTGAACCTCCTCCAGCACTTTTTGTGCCTCAGGGGTCAATTCACAAGGTGACTTTAAATCAGTGCCCCCTTTCAACCATTCAAACAAGGGAGACAGTTGTGCAGTGGCCAGTCCCAAGTAAGGACGTAACCAAGTGATAACACCTACCAGCTTCTGAGCATCATTCAGTGTCCTCACCAATTGCACAAATTGCACCTCCTGGTGACGGATTGTCTGTTCCAGAATTTTGACCCCCAAATATTTCCAGGGAGGTTGTTGTTGTACCTTTTCTGGAGCCACCTGCAGTCCATGTGAATGCAGAGCATTCAACAACTGAGGCTGTATCCTCAGCAGCTCATCATGGGTGGGCGTAGCCACCAAAATGTCGTCCATATAATGATAGACATGAGCATCAGGAAACTGCTTGTGAACTCCAGACAAGGCATGGTCTACATACCTTTGGCATAGCACTGGGAAACTTCATATGCCCTGAGGCAAAACTTTCCATTGATACCGCTGTGCGGGCTCTGCATTATTTATTGTTGGTACTGTGAAGGCAAATTTTGGTCTGTCATCGGGATGCAGAGGGAGCGTAAAAAAACAATCCTTCAGATCCACAATGAGGACTGGCCAGTTCGCAGGAAGCATGGTAGGCGATGGCATACCAGCCTGCAATGTTCCCATGCCTTCCATCACAGCATTGATCTTTCGGAGGTCTTGTAGCAACCTCCATTTCCCAGACTTCTTTTTGATACAAAAGACAGGAGTGTTCCAGGGACTGGTAGATGGTTCCAAATGCCCCTGATCCAACTGCTCCTGTACAAGTTCACGAAGGGCTATTAGCTTGTCATGAGGGAGGGGCCACTGGTTCTCCCAGATGGGTCTGTCCACCAGCCACCGTAAAGGAGGCGTGGGACACTCTGTGCCCTTTGTCACAGTGGCCCCAATCAAAAATCTGTTCCCATTCGCACCCGCCGCGTTGCCAAAAAATCCCTCCCCCAGAGGTTCTGAGGAATCTCAGTAACATGAGGCCAAATTATGGCCGTCTGTCCCTCCGGGTCCGTGATGACCACGGGATTCTGGCTCACGTAGCACTGCTTCGTTCCTCCTAAGCCTGTGATCAATGTCTTTGCCAGGCTCAACGGCCACTGCAGGGGCCAAGCAGCCAGGGAGAGAATGCTCACGTCAGCCCCGGTATCTAGGAGGCCACGAAGGTGAATCTCCGACGGCGTGGCACCAGCCATGGACACGGTACACAGCGTCTCAGGACGGTCTTTGGTCAGGACAGCAATCCAGCGCACTTGAGGCGGCCCAGTAGAGCCGAAGCGACCGTCACCTTGTGACCGGTCCTTGGTTCTGGAAACAGAAGACTTAAAAGGAACAAGTTGAGCAATTTGTGTGCCTTTTGGAATAGTCAAAGGGGGGGTGGGTGTGGAGACCATTGCGTGCATCTGTCCCAGAAAATCTGCATCAATCAGTCCCAGGTGCACTATGATACCCTGATTGGTGGCACTTGACCTAGCCATCAAAAACATGCTCGTGCCATCACCCAAGGGACCAAAGGCATCCAGGGTAACCTTGTGTATTTTGTCCGAATCAATCATGACAGATCCGGCTGTGCAGACATCAACACCTGCTGAACCGCGGGTGCTGGCTGCAAGCCTGCTGAGCACATCTCCATTGGTTGGGGCTGAGGCAGAGACATTTGTGTCAGCACGCATCTTGCCTTCGCACTCCGCGTTGCGTTTCCTGAACTGCCCAACGAATGACCATTCACGTACGCTGTTGCCTTACACATGTCTGCAGTGTGATTCGGCCTTCCACATCGTGCACAATGAAACAAGACAGCCGTAGGCTTCTGTGCCCTTCTGCCCTGTTTCTTTCTGGCCTGAGCACCCCCTTGCTGCCATTGCATGCCCTGGGGAACTATCCAGGCAGGCTGCATGGCAGCAGCCACAGCCGGCTGCATGACTGTAGGCACGGCTGGTTGGACCGCTGTAGCCGGTTGGACAACCGTAGCCATGGCTGGCTGTACAGCCTTAGCTACAGCAACCGTCTGTTGGCTGGAAGGAGTTACCCTCGCACAGGCCTCAACCATCTGCGACATGGGCGGGTCCCTATGAAGTGCCTCAATTATCCTCTTGCAAACAGCATTGCAGTTGCTTTGAGCAAGGAACTGAAGCGTGAGCTTCCTTGTTGCAGGATCACCCACCTGCTTCTCAGCTGCAGTGGTCAGCCGTCCTACAAAGCACAGGAAGGGCTCATCAACTCCCTGGATGACCATTACAAAGGACTCCTGTGGAGTAGCCAGATGTAAGGTCTGAACCAGGGCTGCCATGCCTGTCTGCTGGCACTGCTCCTGGACCAAGGGCTCAAAACCAGCCTGCCTATTGGCCCTGGTATAATTGCCTCTTCCCAGTAGCATATCGGTATCAACCATTGTCCTGGTTTGGAGACAAATTTGGGGGAAAACCCCTGTATAGCATCCCTCTGGGAAGCAAACCCAAGTGGCCCCTCCCTCCAACCAGTCCGTAAAAAAACCTTTGTGGAGAAAAGTGGAAAAAACTATTTTACTAAACAAATAAAGTGCATACAAGTATAAAGAATGAATAATATGAAACAATAAAACCTCTCGTTCTGGAGTGAGATGGCAAATTGAGAAAGTCCTTGCCGTGGGTGGAGCTCGGCTCTCTCTCAGTCTCTCATCAGTCCCAGTCCCTCCGGCGCTGCTGGAAAATGCCGAGGTCCAGGCCCCAGTGGGCTGCAGGTGCAGCCCCCAGTGCTCCCCTGGGTTTTCAGCCCAGAGCAGGTTAAAACAGTTCCAAGAAAAAGGAAAGAAAAAAAAAAACAGTCCAGGGAACTTCTCTGCCCTAGCTAGCTGAAACTAACTAAAAGAAAAAAAAAAAACTTTGTCCTGCAGTCTCTCCAAGCCTCTGCTGAACACACTGTCTGCGGAAGAATGTGGAGGAGTCAGGCAGTTTTCTCAAAACAAACTCTGCGCTTCTCCTTGCTCTTAGAACCAGTCTTAAAGGCACAGGAATCAATATACAGTATAAACAGAACAGACGATTGGGGATACAAGCATCATAAAGTTACCCTAGGACAACCATACAACTAGGATCATCTGGACCCAGTGTCACCATTCCACCGTTCCACTGCTCTGACTGCCAGCTGAGTCCATGTATACTCAAAGAAGACATATTCACCAGGTGGAAAAAGGGTCTGAGCCAAGCTCCGAATGTCAAAGGGCATCAAAAGACTGGCATTAAAATAACTGAGTACTTGCATTACCTCAGCTGAGCCCAGACCATACTTCCTGACTGCATCATGCAGCTCTGCCAAGGCCTGCCAAGCCAAGGGTTGGTAGGTATTATGAGTAGTGCCCTGAAGGAGAGGGAAGGCCTGAAGACTCCCAGATGAAGCAGCAGCACCTGCCCTGTCCTGCCCTGTGGGCCCCATAGGGTCAGAGGCAGGCACTCGGCTGGGGACCGGCTGAATACCAGACACTGCATGTCCAACAACAGCATCAGCACCATCGCTCAGTCCTTCAACCTTAGCTTTCATCTCCCCCCAGAATGACCCGCAGTCTTTCGGGTGTACGGTCACCTAATGGGGGGAGCATCTACCAGGCTGTGGAGGAAGAGCCAGCAGCGCGGGGCCCTTTGCTCTTGTCAAAGACCGTGCGCATTCCGGCCGTGTCCCCGTTCACGCTGAACTTAAACACCTCGGTGCCCGCAGCTGCCGTGAAGCTCGCAGTGGGAAGCGGAGGCGAGGCCGGACCAGCTGCTGCTGGGCCCGCCGCATCCTCAGCAGGACTGGAGCCCGCCAGCAGTGCCGCGGCACCGGCCGCCGGAGACCGGTCAAAGGGCTCCATGGCAGGCACACATCCCGGCGTAGCTGGGGAGCTCGGGCTGCATTCAGGCGGAGATGGCAACAGCACTTCGCCCACCGCAGGGGTTGCACCAGCCCCCGCCTGCAGCCCATCACAGCTGGCAGCGCCAGAGTCTCTCCCCGCCCAGCTAGCACTGCCCCCCACTGCAGCCCACAGGGCTGGTGTGGGGAGCGGAGGGTCCAGCACCTCCCCGACAAGAGTCCCATCGGGGGGCGGAGGCCTGCAGGCACCACCACCCCCGAGCGGGGCAGAGCCATCAGCCCGCCCATGGGGGCGGCATCCATCGAAGAACCGACCAGGACCTTGCCTCCGGCAGCGTCCCCACCCCATGCTCCCTCAACAGGCGGTGCAGAGAGCGGAGACAGAAGCAGCTAGCGCACTCCCTTCCGTGCACGGCTCGGGTGGCAGGGCAGGGTGCACCGCTTCTCCCGGCTCCATCGGATAGGTGATGGTCGTGCGGCAGCACGGACACCACACAGTGACCAAATCCCGGTCAAATGACAGTGGGGGCCGCAGCCCCGGGCCGCCCCCCCACCAATGCTGAAAAGGCATGGAGGGGAGGCAGCCCCACCCTGCTCCGGCAGCTCCACAGCGCGGGGACAGGCGGGACCAGCCCCGGGATCAGAGGGGCCCTGCCTCCCCCCGCCCGAGCAGCGCCAACGGGATTGGGACGCGCCCCTCCCCTCAGAGATCAGCACCGGAGCCTGAGGGGGAAAAACCACCCGGCGTAGCAACTGAGGAGGGAGGGGGAGAGTCCGTCTCACAAGGGAGCTGAAGCTCAGACTCAGACAATACTTCTGGGTCTGATATAATGACCCCGCCCTCCTCCAGCCCTCCTCCAGCCCCCCGTCCAGCTTCAAAATGAGGGAGACAGCTCGCAAGGTCTGTGAACTGGGGGGGTCGACCTCAACACAGCCCCCTCAAATAATTTCCAGTGCACCAAGAAGCATGCAACCTCCTTATCAAATTCTGTTTTGAGTGCCTCCATCACACATTCCCCCAGGAGGAACCACACCTCCCGACTGAGCACCTCATCTGGCGTGGGAAAGAATCCACGCTCTCTGCCCCACGCGAACAGACACTGAAGACCCTCCCGAGAGACCTCAGAGTGTTTCTGCTCCAAGAGGTCCCCCCAAAGCTCCAATACCAGAGCATCCTGCATAGCAGGCACACAACAGGGAAAGAGGGGAAGGTAAAATCAGACTGTTTCTCTCACACGTTGGAGGGTCACCAATTGTGATCGTGACACGCAAAGCAACCACGTCTCGGAGACGAGAGATTTGCAGGGCAGAGATGTTCCTCTGTGAGAGCCCCTCTCCCTATTTATTTCTTATGTTTTATACATTTGTGGGTCGGGTTGTGGATTGACTTCTGGAGTTATTACCTCCCAGCCGAATGGCCAGACCAGCTGTCAGTTACAGTTGTTTTCAGGTTAGAAATATGCAAACAGAGGACAGGGAATGAAATACACAAGGATTTGTTTATGTTACATATGTGAGAAAAGGCAAAACCTGCTCCAAATATTGTACAGAAGCTAAAGAGACTGACTCTAAGAACAATCAGAAGGCTTTAAAAAACTCAGAAAAAAAACAGGGTGACAGTCTGCTAAATAAAATCTCACTGTATATAGCACACATTCTAATAAAGATAATTTTATTCAGCTATAGCATGTAGTTATGGTTCATATTAACTAATGCTGATCAAAGAATTAAAAAAAAGCCAGCCTTTTCCAACTTCAGAATTAGGCTTGCATTTTTAAAGTGGGCATTTAATCCTTTAGCCATTTTATGGCTTTCTGATAATGTTATTTTATTTGGGTGAATAAAGACAGATTTAGTCTTCCAATCAGAGAAGATACCCAGTCTAAAAGGGAGCTTTAATCAGAATGGTTACTTGCTGCGGAGAGATGTGGTGGTGCAAAACATTGGTTAGTTGTGTTACACTTGTTATTTCTGTAAAGTCTATATGAAATTTTATAATGGTATGTTCTGCTGTACCCCTTTGTTCTTTGTAATGGTTCCTTCTCTGATGAATTGTTATGTAAGAGTTCGTTTCTTGTCAGTCATCCCTCTCCCTCACCTGCCCCTGTCAATCCTCTCCCTCTCCTCTTGGGCGCCCTGTCTGTCACTTCGAGGCCCTTCCCTGGTTTCTGGAAAGGTCCAGGGAGGGCGTTGAGTGATTGACTGGCGCCTGGGAAATCCCCCACCTCCTTCTTGTGATTGGATCCCTGTTCAAAGGTTGACACCCTCTGTTACTCCCTCTTATTCCCTTATTGGTTGACCCGTTGTCGCCGCCCCTGGTTACACCCCCGCTTAAAAGTTGCTGCACAGTCCTGCTCAGGGCTCTCTCTGGGCAGTGGCTGACCGAGGCGGAGCTCCTTGTCAGACTCCCCTCCAATAAACCACCTTGTAACCCTGACAGAGAGTGCCAACTCTTTCTCCGTCGCCATAGTTGTGACTCCTACATCGCCCTGTCGCTGGTTTGGGGGAACCAAGACCCCACAGGGAGGAGGTGGCTCGCCCGGCCTGTCACCCCAACCTTGCAACGCGTTAGCCGCAGTGTAGGCTGAGCTAGCCTATGGACTGTGCCGACCAAGTGCAAAGGGCACTGCGACAGCGCAGTCTGGCACCCAACGTGGGGCCCCCTCAGCGACGAGGTGGACCCTACGGCACGGACTGAGGCTTTGGAAGAGCCTGAAGAAGTCTTTGGGTGTCGCGCTACCCTCGGTGGAAGCGGTTCCTGTGAGAGCTCGCTCCCGGGGGAGAAGAGGACAGCTCCGGAGCACGCTCGGAGTCCTCTTCAGGCGACGGAGCGGCAACCCCGAGCTTTCAAGATCCCAGGAGGGGGTAAGTAGCCTCAGAGGAGGTACTTACTCTTAGAGGGCTCTCCCTGTGGAGGAGAACCTGGTTGGGAAGGGATTCTCTCAGAGGATCCTGGCTGCGCAGCCCAGGGGGTGGAGGTTTGCCCCATTCCCCTGTTCAGGACCTTTCTGTGGATCATCTTTTGTTGTCCTTTGTTAATTAACCTTTTGTTTTGACGGACTGGGTTTGCGTGGTGGCCTGTACGCCTGGTGTTTTTTTTCGATTTTTAGAACCACTGTTTTTCTTTATTGCAGCTCCCCAAGTGAGCAGGAGAGGGTCCCCTACTCAGTTTTAGGAAACCTGCAGTTGGTCTTTTCAGTTGTGCTTTGATTTTGCTCGGGTGTTAGCTGGGGGCAGCTTCTTAGGGAGAGATGGGCGTGAAACTCTCAGTTGTCCAAAAGAGTGTGTATTATAGTTTCGTTTCTATTGGTCATGATGCCCAGTTGAAAATTACAAAGGGCGAGTTGAAGCGGTTTGTCCGCTGGCTCTTTTTGCATTTTCCCCAGATCTCCTGATAAAATCTACACAGCCCGATTTTGGGGCTCGGTAGAAAAAAAATGTTCCAATTGGCAGGGTCAGGAGAAAAAGAGGCTCAAAAATATCTTAATTTGGCCACGCAGCTTAGTTCTGCAATAAAAAGTCAGATGGGAATGCAAAAAGGGCCAAGCTGCGGTCAACCATCCCCATGTTCCCGTATGACTTCCCCTAAATCCCCTTGTCCCCAAAAGGGCATTTTGAAGGGAGCAGCAGGGACCCTGCCTGCTGGCTCAGGCTCCCCAAAAATGCCCGGATCCCCCTGCCGGGGTAGTCCTGGCCGGACTGCTCAGGATCCCTCCAGCAGCCCTGGCCAGGCTGCTCAAGAGCCTTCCCTGCCCCCTTCTCCCCCAGTTGTTAAGCCTAAAGTTCAGTTCAGTTTAGAGGGGGAGATCCAGTCCCAAGATGGCTCCTTTTTCCATGCTTCACAAAATGGCAGAGGCCGCATGGCTCGGTCCTCCCCATCCCCTATCCCTTCTTCTTCCCTCAATCCTTTCCTTCCTACCAATCCTTTGTCCAACCCCTTCCTATCCATGACCCCTCCTCTTCCTCATAAGTCACCTCCTCTCTCCCCGCCTTCTCCAAAGGCCCCTCCCAAAACCCCTCCCTCTTACACCACCTCTTGGAACGCCCCCATGACATCATCGTCCGTCCAGACCACACCCCCTCCCGGAAGGCGTGCCTCCAGGACTTCCAGTTCCCACACCCCTCCTTCCGGTTCCCATGGTCAGCAGCCGGAGGAGGTGGAGCTGGGACCTGAATCCATGGAGCCACCCCAAACCTTCCCTGTCCCATCCCTTGCTCCAGTTGTCTATAAAAATTCCCGGGGAGGACGAAATGTGTGCGCGGTCCGCCACCCCTTCCCACAATCCACAATTAGGGACCTGTGCAAGGCCCACCGGGACTCTGGGTGGGAGAGTCCTTATTTTAGGGGTCTTCTCCGCTCTGAGCTCGGTGGAGCAGCAGTGGTACCAGCAGACCTCAAGCAGCTGTTCTCCTGCCTCATGAATTCTACAGAGTTCAAGCTCTGGGAGGCAACATGGAGACAGTTGTTGAGGGATTCCTTGCCAGGTCTCCTCACCGATCCAGAAACCACGATCGATGAGGAAGGGAATGCCCTCACCCTAGACCATCTTTTGGGTGAGGGACGCTGGGGATCCCCGGTGGACCAGGCGACAGTTATTCCGCCCAAAGCCCTCCTAATCATTAGGGACCAAGCACTAACAGCATTCTTCGGGATGGTTCCGGACAGCCAGGTAATGCCCTATTCTAAGATCACGCAAGGGCCCAAGGAGTCCTTTACTGAATTTGTGGAACGGCTCACCCGAGCCATTGAGGTGCAAGTGCCAGATGCGTCGATAAGGGAAGGGATTCTAAGGGAAATGGCTTTCGTTAATTCTAATGCTGCTTCGAAAAATGTGATTTTGAGTCTTCCCTTAGACCCTCCCCCGACCATTTCGGAAATGCTATGGGTGTGCCGAATTAAAGTCCCATTCATGCAAGCAGGAGATGCAGACCACCACGTGAAGACTCCGAGGGTTTCCACCGCCAATGCTACCCAGCCGTCAGCAGGACCAGTCCCGCAAAAAAGACCATATGTCCCAAACACACAACATTGTTATCTTTGTGGAGATATGGGACACTGGGCATCTCAATGCCATCTTAAACAAGAATTAGATGCCCTAAAAAACAAAAAAGGGGGAGGAGGGAGAGATGGGCTGTTGGCACAGAAGCCCAACCAAAAAAACTGGAAGGGGAGCGCAAGTCCACCCGGCGTGAGGATAGAAATAGAGTGGACCGGGCAGTAGGGGGAGAGAAAAGAGGGAGGAGCGCCTGTGATACGCTGCCAAATCGACAAAACAACAGAAGAGACAGATCACCGGACGCGACAATATCCACTGACCATGACATTTCCATGCCTATTTTGACCACAGATTCTAGACATCAACCTTATAGGCTGTGGCTCTCCGAGGGTTTGCACCTAAAGAACATCAACTGGACCATAGCATCGGTGAACACCGAGGAGCAAGGTGCCTGGCCAGTTCTTGAGGGTGAGTTCATCGTTATCGGGGACTGCAAGCACACACTGCAGGAGATCGAGATCCTCCCGGGCATACTGGTTAACAACCCTGGGAGACTCATTCTCTGGCTGTGTTGTACCCACCCACCAACCTACTTACCAAAGGGCCAGATCATCGCCCAGATAATCCCCACTCGAGGGCTCAGTAATATATCAGAAACCCCAGTGGCCTGCCCAGTGCAGGCCATCACTGAAGGCCCCGTGTGGCTTGTGAGTTTAGTGTGGGTGGGGAGGCTCTGCAAATCACGGGCCTATTAGACACGGGGGCATATGTGACGATTGTACCTGCCAAGGACTGGCCGTCACATTGGGCCTTGCAGGACATGGCTGGACATGTTCAAGGTGTAGGAGGCCTTCAATTGGCAAGACAATCAAAAAGCGTGGTCCAAATTAAGGGGCCAAAAGGGCAATTGGGAAATATCTGCCCTTTCATTTTGAATTATAAGGAGCCCCTGCTTGGCAGAGACCTCATGGCCCAATGGGGGGTCAAGATTAACATACCTGACCCCTCACAGGATTTTTCCGCAGCGGTCGCTGAGGAGCGTCCCACCCAGCAACTTAATTGGAAAACAGATTCTCCAGTCTGGGTAGAGCAGTGGCCGCTTTCCAGACAAAAATTGAAGGCGCTCGAGGAGCTCGTAGAGGAGCAATTGGCCAAGGGCCACATAGTGGAAACCAAGAGCCCTTGGAATTCTCTGGTCTTCGTGATCCAGAAGCCGGGGAAGGACAAGTGGCGGCTCCTTCACGACCTCCACCAAATTAATAACGTTATAGAGGACATGGGATCTCTACAACCAGGAATGCCCTCCCCAACCATGCTGCCGGAAAATTGGAAATTAGCCATAATAGACATAAAAGATTGCTTTTTTCAAATTCCCCTACACCCTGACGATGCCCCACGTTTTGCGTTCTCGGTCCCTACCATCAACCAAGAAGCCCCAAGGAGACGCTACCATTGGCAGGTGCTCCCACAAGGGATGAAGAACAGTCCTGTTATCTGCCAATGGCATGTAGCCTCCTTGCTATCCCCCGTCCATGCAGGCGTGGAAAAGGCCATCATCCATCACTACATGGATGATGTCCTCGTGTGCGCCCCGAACGATGATGTTCTGTCCCACGCGCCTGACCTCACAATCAATGCATTGATTGCTGCAGGGTTCGAGCTGCAAAAAGAAAAGGTTCAACGGATGCCACCTTGGAGATACCTCAGGCTGGAGATCGGTAAGCGGACCTTTGTTCCACAAAAACTGGAAACCAAAACAGAGGTTAGCACCCTCGCGGATGTCCATCTGCTGTGTGGGGGGTTGAATTGGGTAAGGCCCTGGCTAGATCTCACTACTGGAGACCGGGCCCCCCTTTTCGATTTATTGAAAGGGGGAGAAGAGCTCAGTTCTCCTAGGGCTCTTACCCCGGAGGCGAAGAAAGCTTTAGAGAAGGTCCAAGACTGTATGTCCAACAGGCAGGCGCACTGATATGACCCCAGCCTGCCTTTCAAATTCATTGTAATGGGAAAACTGCCACACCTTCATGGGGTGATTTTTCAATGGAGGTACATAGCCAAAAAGGACCAAAGCGGGGAGGATACACTTTTGATCATAGAGTGGGTCTTCCTTAGCCACCAAAGGTCCAAAAGGATGACCCGGCCACAGGAGTTGGTTGCTGAGCTGATCTGGAAAGCGAGATCCCGGATCAGGGATTTGGCCGGGTGTGATTTTGTGTGCATTCATATTCCAATTGGTTTAAGATCAGGCCAAATTACAAAAGCAATGTTAGAGCATCTGCTTCAGGAAAATGAAGCTCTGCAGTTTGCCCTGGATTCCTTTACAGGACAAATTTCAATTCATCCGTGTCCTAGGGTAACTTTATTGAGTCTTGTGCCTTTAAGACTGGTTCTAAGAGCAAGGAGAAGCGCAGAGTTTGTTTTGAGAAAACTGCCTGACTCCTCCACATTCTTCTGTGGACGGTGTGTTCGGCGGAGGCTTGGAGACACTGCAGGACAGAGATCTTTTTGCTTTTAGTTAGTTTCAGCTAGCTAGGGCAGAGAAGTTCCCTGGACTGTTTTTTTCTTTCCTTTTTCTTGGAACTGTTTTAACCTGCTCTGGACTGAAAACCCAGGGGAGCACTGGGGGCTGCACCTGCGGCCCACTGGGGCCTGGACCTCAGCATTTTCCAGCAGCGCCGGAGGGACTGGGACTGATGAGAGACTGAGAGAGAGCCGAGCTCCACCCACGACAAGGACTTTCTCAATTTGCCATCTCACTCCAGAACGAGAGGTTTTATTGTTTCATATTATTCATTCTTCATACTTGTATGCACTTTATTTGTTTAGTAAAATAGTTTTTTCCACTTTTCTCCACAAAGGTTTTTTTCCGGACTGGTTGGAGGGAGGGGCCACTTGGGTTTGCTTCCCAGAGGGATCCTATATTTGGGTTTTCTCCCCAAATTTGTCTCCAAACCAGGACAATCGGCCTGCCCACAAAATTTTCAATCAAGACGCCAAATTCGTGTTATCTCTGAAGACTGTTCAGAGTAGGAGACCCCTTAAAGCCCTGACCGTGTTCACTGACGCGTCCGGAAGATCCCACAAGTCAGTGATGACTTGGAAAGATCCTCAAACTCAGCAGTGGGAGGCAGATGTTGTTGAGGTGGACGGATCCCCTCACGTTGCTGAGTTGGCCGCAGTCGTCCAGGTATTTGAGAGGTTTTCCGAACCAATTAATTTGGTAACAGACTCCGCTTATGTAGCGGGGGTAGTGTCCAGGGCGGAACAAGCCATTCTGCAAGAACTATTTAACATTGCATTGTTTGATTTGCTCTAGAAATTAGTAAAGCTTGTCTCCCACCGAGAGCAACCATTTTATGTGATGCACACGAGGTCGCACACCGATTTGCCAGGGTTCATTGCTGAAGGCAACAGGAGAGCCGATGCTCTCGCTGCCCCTGCCACAATGGCCCCATTGCCTAACATCTTTGAACAGGCAAAGCTCAGCCACCAACTCTTCCACCAGAACGCGCCTGGCCTTGTCCGTCGATTCCATCTAACCTGGGAACAGGCCAAGGCGATTGTGGCTGCGTGTCCATCCTGCGCCCAGCACGCCTTACCAACTATGAGTGCTGGGGTCAACCTCAGAGATCTAAAAAGCTGCGAGGTGTGGCAGACTGATGTAACACACTTCCCAGAATTTGGCAGATCAAAATTTGTACATGTTTCGGTAGATACCTTCTCTGGGGCGGTCTTTGCCTCTGCCCACACAGGGGAGAAGTCTCGGGATGCAATCAAACACCTCATCCAGGCCTTCTCCTTCATGGGAATCCCGAGGGAGCTGAAAACTGACAACGGCCGGCGTATCGCTCCAAGGATTTCAGCAGCTTCCTGCAGCAATGGAGAGTGGAACACAAGACCGGCATCCCCCACTCCCCCACGGGTCAAGCTGTGGTGGAGAGGACCCATCGAGACACCAAAAGGGTCCTCCATCAACAACAACAAGTATTAAAGACAGAACCACCTTCAGTCCAGCTGGCTAGGGCATTGTTCACTATTAATTTTTTAAATTGCTTTTTTGAGGGTTTGAACCCCCCAGTTGTGTGGCACTTTGGTTCAAGCCCCCAATTTGACATCAAGGAGAGACCGCCCATCATGGTCAAAAACCCCAAGACCGGGAAGGCAGAAGGGCCTCACAATCTGGTCATGTGGGGGCGTGGGTACGCTTGTGTGTCCACCCCCACAGGACCGAAGTGGTTACCATCTAAGTGGGTGAGGCCCTACGTCCTGAGAGTCTCGGGGTCACACGGTAAGAAAACACCATTAGTCGCACAGGCAACGTGGAGGCGGAGAAGAAAGGAGGATAACATCTGGGAAGAGCTCCCTTTTTTCTAACCCCTCAGAGACCCATTTAACATGTATGTTTTCAGTTTCTTTCAGTTGCGCAATGAATCCCGCCGGAGTCAGACCCCCAACTCTAAGGAACTCCTACTATCTCCTCGGAGTCTCCCTGCTGCCTCAGCTTCTCGGCCACTGGATGGATCGTCCCACAGCCCAAGGCCAACGTCTGGGCTACGCTTGTAAGAGCGATGGGACAAGATCATATATGTCTTTCAGCGACATCAGCAGAGAGCCCCCTCGCGTTCCTGCCTTGTGGGGATCCCTTTTAAACCTAGGGAGTTTCCTTCAAGATTCTAGACCTCGCGTATCAAATCAACAAGGAAGGTACTTCCTCAGGTCAGACTGCGTACTGGCACTCCCCTCCTGAGTCTTTTGTTGAAATTAAAATTAATCTCCCTATAAAAAACCCCTTTGTGTTATGGAGGAAATATATATCTACCCTCTCCTCTTTAAGTTCTCCTCCCACTGAACTAGAACTTTTAGGTTCCTCCAATGCTTCTTACTGTATTCATTTCATGTTTACCCCCTGCTAGGGGCCAGGAAAGGTTCTTTCAGTATGTACATCAGACCAAAGGTGTGTACACAGCCGGAACGTGGTGTGATCGTATCGCCCATGTGAAGATGGCAACCACCTTTGACGATAGCCCCCTGGCCCTTCCTAAGGGAGTGTTTTTAGTCTGTGGAGACCGGGCGTGGGCAGGCATCCCCCCTCACCTGATAGGAGGTCCATGTACTTTCGGCCAGTTGGGCCTGTTCTCACCCAACAAAACAACCTTAATGGATTGGCAAAGAAAAAATGCAACCAAGTTGGCAATTCAGAAGAGAGATTTATCAGCACTTGACCCAGACTGTGATTCAGAAATTATTCATTGGTCTAAAACTAAAGGAGTAGCAGTCACAGTGTTTTTACCGTGGGTCTCAATAGCAAAAGCTCTAGGTGACTTGGCCCACCTAGAGTGCTGGGTGGCGAAACAGGCGAATTTAACATCCAACGCTTTGGCCAACCTCCTCTCAGACGAGGAAATAACAAGGCAGGCCACACTGCAGAATTGTGCAGCTATTGACTATCTGCTCCTCCTCCACGGTCATCGATGTGAGGAGTTCGAGGGGCTCTGCTGTTTTAATTTATCATCCAAGGCTGAAAACATATATGACGCCATCCAAAAAATATGTGATATGGTCGGGAGCATAAAAAAGGAAACCAATGACTGGCTGGGCGGGATTTTTTCCAATTGGGGAATCTCTGACTGGGTGGGCTCGATTTTAAAGACTGTTTTGTTAATTCTATTCATCCTAATGTTAGCGATGATATCTTTTGGCATTATTAAAAGGATGTTGTTTAAGTTAATTTTGAGCACCACACACTCCCCCTCGATTAACTAGATCGTAGTACAATCAGCACCCGAGGAAGAAGAAGATATGGAATTGGATGAGATATCAGATGAAGAGGCGAGAGACCCGGACGAAGAGGAACACCAGGTGGGATGGCCTACCCAACAAGAGTGGTTCGCCGAACTATACCCTAATTCCAAGTATCTTCCTCCCCCATTCCAATTCACCTCTTCATAAAAAACAAAAAAGGGGGAGATGTGGTGGTGCAAAACATTGGTTAGTTATGTTACACTTGTTATTTCTGTAAAGTCTATATGAAAATTTATAATAGTATGTTCTGCTGTACCCCTTTGTTCTTTGTAATGGTCCCTTCTCTGATGAATTGTTATGTAAGAGTTTGTTTCTTGTCAATCATCCCTCTCCCTCACCTGCCCCTGTCAATCCTCTCCCTCTCCTCTTGGGCGCCCTGTCTGTCACTTCGAGGCCCTTCCCTGGTTTCTGGAAAGGTCCAGGGAGGGCGTTGAGTGATTGACTGGCGCCTGGGAAATCCCCCACCTCCTTCTTGTGATTGGATCCCTGTTCAAAGGTTGACACCCTCTGTTACTCCCTCTTATTCCCTTATTGGTTGACCTGTTGTCACCGCCCCTGGTTACACCCCCGCTTAAAAGTTGCTGCACAGTCCTGCTCAGGGCTCTCTCTGGGCAGTGGCTGACCGAGGCGGAGCTCCTTGTCGGACTCCCCTCCAATAAACCACCTTGTAACCCTGACAGAGAGTGCCGACTCTTTCTCCGTCGCCATAGTTGTGACTCCTACATCGCCCTGTCGCTGGTTTGGGGGAACCAAGACCCCACAGGGAGGAGGTGCCTCACCTGGCCTGTCACCCCGACCTTGCAACGCGTTAGCTGCAGTGTAGGCTGAGCTAGCCTGTGGGCTGCGCCGACCGAGCACAAAGGGCACTGTGACAAAGAAATTGCCCCAGCAAGCATCATTTCTCACCCTCCCTCTGCAAATTTTAACTTCTGCCAGTTGATCAGTCAGGATTACTACGTTTTCATACCAGATGACCATTAAATGGACTTCCCAGATCAAAGATGCAAGAAAACTTTTCACTTGTGTGAGTAGAATACTGCAGTTACCTATTGTTATGGGTTTGTTTTTCTAAGCTGTCTTTAAAAGATACCTTGGATGGTTCCAATTACTGAACAAAACCACTGCCATGTCTCCTCTGATTAACACACGTACTTTTGCCTTTTTTTTTTCTGACTAATTTATATATTAGTATTAACCATTAGCTGCTGTCATAAGGTTTCTGCCTTATTCCTTCAGCTGTCAAATAAATACAAAAAATAGTGTCCCCCAAATTATTTCTCCTGACAAAAGCATGTCTTAACTGATAGAATTTTTCAAACAAACAAAACAAGATTTTTTTCCCCTGGAAAACTGGCCACCTGAGGCACCTTTTCATTCCAAAAATGTCTTACCTTCTGGCTGAAGTTCTAAATTAGTCAACCAGAACTCCACAGGAGATAGGAATGCAGGCAGCTGACTGGAGGTTTTACAGCAAAATAGTATCACAGATTTATTTTTCTGAAGTCCAGATCCTCTTAATATTAAAACCAATGGCAATCATCCCATTAACTGGAAGCCTAAATCATGTAAGTAAGGAAAATTCGAACATTTATATGCATTTAAAAATATACCTCTTTTGGAGGCCAGATAGAAAAGTTACCAGTTACTGCAGTAGCAATTTCAATATTGATTAAAATCTTGGATGGCTCTGCAGTTAATTATATATTGTATAACAAAAGAACGTAAGAATAAGAAAGATTTGGCGCCCCCCCCCCCCCTTTCGTAGATCCTAGATCTAAGACTGAAGAAATTTTTTCAAAAGCATCACTGGCCTACTGAAAATGGAAGGCAGATAAAAACATTCAGAAAATCAGCTGCACCTCAAATTCAGGGTTCAGTTTTGGGCCTCTCACAAGAAGAAAAGTGAGGTGCTGGACTGAGTCCAAAGAAAAGGATGGAGTTGGGAGCAGTTGACGGAGCTGAGGGGCTCGGCCTGGAGAAAAGATGCTTAAGGAGGACCTTGTTGCTCTCTGAAAGGACAAGAGAGGAAGCTGTATCCAGGTGGGGGTCAGGCTCTTCTAAAGAACAAGCAACAGCACAATACAAAACAGTCTCAAGTCACACCAGGGGAGGTTTATTTTGGATATTAGGGAAAATTTCTTCATGTTAAAAGTTGTCAAGCACGGGAGCAGGCTACCCAAGGCTATGGTGGCATAACCATTCCTGGAGCCAAAGACCTGTAGATGAGGCACTCAGGGACATGGTTTAATGCGGACTTGGCAGTGGGTTGGACTCAATGGTTGGACTCAATGACCTTGAAGGTATTTTCTAACCTAAATGACTGTGTTTCTAGGAAATCTAGATACTCCAGTGTTGGGGAGGATGAAGCCAGAAAGCCCTATAAATATGATTGCTTAGACTCTGAGAAAGTGAAACCTGTAAATGAGATAGAATTTAAAGTAAGTTTTGATGTTTGAGATGTCCTAGCTACTGCATGTCTGGGAAAACAGTTATGTGACCAGCTGAAGGTCACCTGCAGCCAGACCCAGAAGTCAAATGGAATGATCTGTCTCACCCCGATGTATGGTTCATCCCACACCTGTAACCCTCTCCTGAAGTATCAGGTATCTGTAACCCCATTGGCACAAGTCCTGTTCCAGCCCACCTTGAAGACCAGTCCCAAGGGGGCTGGATGCTCTCTTTGCTCTTTGCTTGGCACCCTTCCCCGAGGACCTTCCTCTCTTGGAATTTCTTCTCCCTACCTCTCCCTTCCCCCACCTCCCTAGGCCTTGCCATGAGCTGCACCTGGCAGCTCAAAGCAAGGCCTCATATCCTTTACAATAAACCTCATCTTCTAAAACCCAACTTCAGAGATCTTTCTTCTACATTCATCCACACCATCCTGGAGTCCACAGCAGCAAAGCAATTTCTACACCCCAGCCTTCTAAAAGTCTCTCTGAAATATTAAAGCTAGTATCAGCGAAGCATTTAATCATTTCTGAAACAGATCTGTGTCTCACAAAATGTAAAGATTGGAGCAATCTTTACAGATCATTGTATTGCACCTCTGCTGCTGAGAATGGTGAATGATTCTGTTTTTTTCTCCCAGGTTTGCAGTTCTGCTTCGAAGTTACTAAATTGATAGGATGGCCACTATTTACAGGAAAGTTTATTATCAATTTTAACTGAGACCCCCATCAGTATGTCTTACTTCAATATTTTTTTCCAACTATCTGTTTACCAAGACTAATTCTGAAAAAAAAAAAACAACAACAAAAAAAACAAAAACCAAACAAAAACAACAACAAAAAACCAACAACAAAAAAAACCACAAAAAAACCCACACCAAAAAAAAACCCCAAAAAAACCACCCCACAACCCAGCTAAATATTGAAAGGAGGCTCATAAAAATATTTTAATTTTGTAGAAAGCATTATTATAGATGGATAGGTAAAAATCTTGCAGTTAGTTGCTTAGAGCTGTAGCTATTCTGGATATCCTCTGATTTTTCTTCATAAAAATTGGAAGATGTTCACCACAATTAACATTAAAAAGCTAAAATCGCTGAGATAGGGCAGAAACAAATTAATTTGCATTTAATACCTTCTTTTTTCTGCTCTCATTCACTTCGTCTAAAAGTGGTGTTCCACCACTCGATAATCCAGTTCACAATGACATTCTCTCTCCCCTTCTGCTTTTATCCATTTGCAGTTCACACCATGAAGCTCTATGCCACAATATTTCTGCCTGAAATGGACTTCTAAAGGCATTCCAGTACCTCATGCTTCTTTTTGAATATTCTGATTTTCTGAAAAATCAGCTGATATAAAGCACTACAGTGAATTGTAGCTTGCTCAATCTTCCCATATGGTACAGGCTGTCAGTGCTGTTCTCAACGTTCTTGCATATTTTAGCACTTCTGTCTCATCACAGAAAGAACAGCTCATGAGGAGCTTCAGCAGGCGAGTCTAGCAAAATGCAGAAACAGAATGCAACAATAATCCTACAAGGTATCATAGTTGGTATTGCACCATAATATATAATGAAGCTTCAAAGTTTCTTAATTTTAAACTGATATTAATAATAAAGGAACTTAAAAGACAAAAGTTTTGCTTTTTCAGACTACAAAGTTGCACCATCTACCTATTCATGCTGTGTAGGGCTGCTCAGTAGCATAAAATGCCACAGAATTTGAATTCAGGCCATACTCCACTGGTATTTATTGTTTTTATTCCTTCAGCACTTTCATCTGAATTTCATCTAAACTTATGAGTATGAAAGTGTTCCACACACAGCCTCAAGCTCCTGCTTTCTACCTTCATTGCAGCCCAGACTGATCACAGCATTTAGCAAAAAACATCTCATCCTCTGAGGTTTCCAATTTATTTTCTCCAGCCTTTCCCCAATGTATTATGGTGAATTCTTTCTGTCCTTCCACTCTCCACAGAAATTGAAGCACTGCACAAGGCTCTCCTCTTAAAAAGAGGCTTCCCTTCTTTTTACTGCAGGCCAATTCCTTATTAGGTGATACCAGGCATACACAAGGTGAGAAAACTTGTCTGCTAAAAATTGATGAAAGCTGCTAGGTTAATTTCCTTACCTTCTCTTTTGTTTTCAACACAAGACAACTGATTCTGGGTTTTTCCTCCAAAAAGTGGTAGTATTCTTTCCCCAGTTCTTCTAATGTGGATTCTGTAGGTGTGCATCAATGTCATTGTCTTCCACCAAACTACTTAAGAGTAAGTTAAAACTGCATATTGAAATATTAGAGTAATATTCCCTTGCTCCTTTCAAGAAGGAAAGAAAGCTTTCCACATTCTGTACACTTGAAGGTAGTTTGATCTTTCCGAGTGCTTTTGTGATGGAATAAAGATGAAAAATGTATAATCCTGGCAAAATCACTGGGGGGAAAAAAATCATAAAATCTGTCAGAAGGTTTTCAAGGACTTGGATAGTTGGCATTACCTTCTGGCTAAAATATGTACTGTAAGACACAGGAAAAAAAAAATAAATCAGTAATTCAAACATTATTGCATTCTTCCAAGGATCTGTCTATCTGGCATGTATTTGCGCCACTCTTACAGTGTAATCACCCATCATGGAAACTGATGTCCCAGCTAAGAGATTACAGCATTCATGCAAAACCATTCATGCAAAAAGTCACCCTCAGAGCCATCAATAAAACTGCACTTGCCAACTCCAACAACATTCAAACTGTTGTTTGCCAAGCTTGATGTTGTCTTTAAAGCTATTAGCATTCTAATAAATCTACATTTTTCAGTTTTAATCTAGACGTTTTCCTGCAACAGCTTAACAACTTAATACTTCTGCACTGTAGCTTCACTATAAAATTAGTCTTAAAAGCGTTTTTTCTAGTTCTTGCTGCCTAGATTCTCACTAAGGATGATCACTTCCAGTTGTGTCCTTTTAGCATGTAATGCTTTTAAGGTGAACCTTAGTGACTGGCTTCAACCAGACAACACTACAGAACTTTTAAAAACTGATTATGTTGGAAAATTTGTTTCTGATTCTTTGGTACAGTTGAAACTTACAAAAATGTAAGTTATCTATTAACAATTCCTTGCTTAAGTCTGTATTACAGGTATTGTAAATAGCATTTCCCACATTATGAGGGCCGCAAGTGTGTGTCAGTTAAGCAAAGACCATGACCATGTCTGAGCACACTGACAAACAAATCACCAAAGATAAAATACCAACACATTTTTCATGAATGAACTCAGCTATGATAGCCATCAACCAGTCTCTTAGTGTAGGCATACAATTACAATACTGGACAACATCAGAAACATGCACATAAGGTAAATGCATGGCCCTTTTCCTGAAACAAAGGAACATCTAAGCATCTATTTCACAGAAATCCAGGACCCCAACTTTCAAGTTGTTTTAAAATGTTCCCTGGTCTAAAGTTGTATTTTTTTTAATGTCCTCTTTTCCTTCTACACAGCAAATGAATCCACAACAATAGCTGTTTATAATACCCTTTTTATTTTTCAGCTAGAAATACAATTTGATTTAATATTTCAATAAACTGTTTATTCCTTAAACAAACTCTATTTCTTTGGCATCTGACCAAACTAAAGATATCTTTTTAAAACTAAAGACTATCTAAGAAGACTTTACTTTCAAGATCATTCCTCAAGACATTAAATTTACAGCACTACAGTAAACTTTGAAAAATACACAGGGTTTTTTTGTATTTTCTAATAAACCTTAAAAAAAAATAACCAAACCACAAAATGCTCACTAGTGGGCTGCCTTCATTTAAACTGTGAAGCGACAGAGTAGGAACTGTTCATCTTTCAGAGCACATGCACTAACTAGTGCTTTCTAGTAATTCTGAGTGATAAACAAACAAACAAAAAAAATCTCAACTCTATCAGAAACAAGTGATCAAATAATTTATGTTTCAAAGCAATTAACTTCTGCAGAGGTCATCAGGCACAATCAAGTTATGCACTGCTTCAGTAAAAGACTGCACCTAAAATAAAAGACAGCATGAAAACTATTTTTCATTTCTAAACAATAGTTATCAAAATATTTTAAACACATCTAGGAATATAGCTGTCAAAACCGCATTTGATGTCATGTTTGGATAAAAATTTATTAAGCAACAAAAGTAACCCAGTGCATTATTATGCTGAAAAATTCAAGATCATCTCTTCAACGCTGTCAAGAAATATTTCACTTGCACTCTTGTCAAGAAAAAAATCTGCCCTCCAGAGCTCGTGTTCAGGTGCTTCAAGTCAACGGAATTTCCAAAGCTATGCTGAAACTGACACCTTCTGTGTCACTATATATTAAATGAAAAATCACAAATTAAAACCAAAAACATCACCAACATTCCACTGCATACATTCCAGTTTCTGTCTCAAGACAATGTAAAACCAAAATCTACTAAAAAAACCCCAGAAAACCCCAAAAAACAAGCAAAAGACTAAACAACAACAAAAAACCCCAAAAAACCCCCACAAATCACCCCCAAAAATTTCACTTTCTAAAAGAGTTGCTTTAAATAACTGAAATATTTATTCTGAACATGTTTTATAGAATATAAAAGACAAAGCAATTACTTCCATGCAGAACCTAAAAAAATAATTAGTTAGGATTCAAGTAGCAAAGCTTTCTTTTACAAACAAATCTCACCCACATCACCAGTACACGCACAGTCTCAAGATGTATGAATGAGATTATTTAAATAGCAAGTGATTCATCCAGTCAAGCTCACTTTCCTGTCCATGTGGTAAGAAAAACCCATACATTTTCCTACAGAAACAAAAAGTAAACCCAAAAAAACCTCGAATACTTATCCAAGAGCTGTTTCTAACATCAAGCCAAAACTAGCAACAACCAAGCAGACATCACCAATTTTTCAGTGTTGAGTTACTGTAAATACTAGATGTAGCAGTACAGAAAAAAAATATCCCCAAAATCAAAAGCTTTTTTCTTGTTAAAATGTGTCCAAAGAAATATCCACTAGTTGCAGTCAAATCTGCATCAGAAGCTGCTGGATCAGGAAAAGATTTCTCCCTCCAAGTATTTGTAGAACACTGCATTGTGAAGACTGTATTCAAATAAATTACTTTCTGTTAACACTGAGCTGATAAAACCACCTACAATGCGGACAATCATGTACACAGTACAACAGTGGATTTTTGGAGCAACAGAGAAAAGATCAGAAACCATTTCTAAATTTAAGATGATAGCTCATGTGCTATTCCTTGCAAACATACGATCCCCTCTAAGAGTAAGGTGTTGGAGCTGGTATTGTAGCACTTCTGTATCAGCAGGTTCCTTAATGTTCATTTTGTCTAAATTGAGGTAGTCCAGGGATTTTGAATGAGCCCTTTTACCTTTCAAAAGGCAGAGAGGCAGGGGACCATGAAGTCCCTTGTAAGGTTCATATGGTAAAGCTTTATTGTACTTATCCCCTGAGCTGGGCATCCGTCTCCTCCTCCTCCCATTTACTGCTGGGATCTCATATGGCTGGTAGTACCTACTTCTAGTTTTGTACAAGCGTGAGGAACGTGGAAGTCCTGAATCAAGATGTTTGGAGCCCAAGTTAAGACCAGATTCTCCTTTATTCTCTTCACTTCCTGTACACTTATGGGCTAATTTTAGCAGCTCCTCTCCAGTTGTAAAACCAACTAGGTAGTTAGAATCCATGTGAAGGATCTGATATCCTGCAACTGTCCGCCGCAATGGTGAGCAGGGGGTGCTGGAACAGCGTGGCTTTTCTGCTTCCATCCTGGCTGCAGAACTCACCTCTGCAAGAGGTACAGGGAGGGTAGAGAGGGCAGTTCTGGACTCTCCATTCACATCAACTTCCATTTTAAACACAAAGCTTTGCTCCTAAAAATAAAAGAGAGCTTGATCAGAAAATGCAACACAAGGTGCTGAGAGAGGACCATAGGAATTAAACTTTCTATCACCCAGAAGTCATAACTTTCCTATTCAGCCTGGTCTTATCTCTCTGCATGGTGTCACACAACAGAACTATCGCCAACATCTGTCTTTCAAAATTATCTTGGATGTGTTTTTTAATAAAAGATATCACAAAGATATTGATAATTCTAAATAGCTTAAAAACGTACTTGAATGCTATCACACACAAAAATGGACCATCTCTCTGGATCATTTTTACAGCATTTTGGTGCATTTATTCCTTGTAGTCTCTCACCTCTTGGAGCATCTATATCCATTAACAGATCTATAGTACCTTCCCCCGTCTTTACAGTGTAATTTGTCTACTGACAATATTCTTATTAAACAAAGCTTTTAAAAAACATGCCTAAAAGATACCATCTCATTCAGGTATGACCATGGAGCAGACCTGATCTGAGTATACTGCAATGCTTCCATCTGGACAGCTTGCTTTAAATTCCAAGAATGGCATCCTAGCTGTTCTTGGCTGATTAGGTCATCAGCAATCTTCACTCATTCCCCAGGAAAATTCACCTATCATTTTATTCACAATTAATCAAACACACTTACTCTAATAGGATTGTAATGTATTTCTAACAAAGTATATTGCGTTTAATGAATATAGAATTAGATTCTTATGAGCATCTTAAGAACAAGCAACATTTATTTTGCTTTTTCATTCTTCTCTTGGAAACAGACTATTTTATTTTACTCTTCCCTCACAACTATTTTAAATACATTATTTGGTACCTTTACAGACAGAAGTGCTCACTGTAAGCTATTATTAGCTCACTGCTAACATGGAAAGATACAGTCACCATCACAGCAAGTATACGCCAGTAGATACCAGAACACTGGAAAGCCTTGTTTTAATTTCTATTTTCAGCATCATCTGAACCATTTCAGTGACTCAGCTACTTCACAAAACAGAAAAGTCACATTTGTTTCAAAATCCATGCTTCCTTGTCAGACTCACCTTTGCTCTAAGCTGTAGCTAGTGGCTCTGTAGTCAATATACTTCACCAAACAATTCATAGCTATTTCATGTGTAAAGGCAACAAGACTCAAAGGAAGGAAAGTTGGCATCTAAGTGTTAAGCAGAAACAATTCTGAAATTCATTATGTGACCATAAACTACATTCAAAATACCAGTATTTCACAAATAAGACTAACTTGAAACATGCTTCCAAGAGTTTGCAACCTTTTGAAGCTACTACTTGCTGCCATTTTAAGGCTTAGAACGTCACAGGCCAAGTAGCAATGATGTGACAAACAAGGCAATACTTTATTCCATCTTCTGCAATTAGATACCCCCCAAAATCCCATTAAGACCAATCTCAATTAATTTGCTTTAAAATAAGAGAGGGAGTTGTGTGCAAGCATGACTTGCAAAAGAAAATACTAGCCTTATGCAAAATATTAGATTATCTTGTTTCTGTTAAGGCACTGGGAAGGAGCAGTTCGAAGTGCTCTGTCAGAGACCAGAAATCTGTTTTTACAGAACTTGGGGGCTTGGAATGTAAGGCAGGGGGTGGGTCAGGCCTTGCTCTGGTGAGGTGGTGCCCTGCCCCAGCCCCACAGTGTCCATCAGTCATGGCACAATGGAGGCAGCCCCCCAGTGTTGCCTAACGCAGCCCCTGAGTGGCCAAGCAACTGAAAATACCAGCTGGGAGAAAGGGTCTTTAAGAAGGCTGACCATGAGGCAAGCATGTTGTTTTTTAACTTGACCTTCACCTTGGAGCTTTACATGCCTGGAACCCAGAACTTGTTAGCTGTGTCTGTTTTTCTACATTTTCCTATCTTTCTTTTCACAGAAGATAACATCAAATAGGTTTAAAGGTTTTCTATGTTCAGTAGACTGTGCCTGTGCTGTGGTGTTTCATGTTGTGCTAAATAATTTGACAAAGTTCCTCATCTTCTATAGCTCGCTAGTAAACTTTTGTGTGATATTTTACCTCTTGAAGATATCTGGTTGGTATTTCTCCTTGGGTCTACCCAGACCAAAAGAATCTTGGTTTAAAACTGGATTTAAGTGACTGGGGTATGGTGTTCCTACCTCTTCTTCCCTGCTTAGTCCCCAGTCAACCTGCTGCTCCCTATGCTAATAAACTAGGAGTAAACAAAATGCCCACAGTTCTGCTAAAGAGGATTTTATTTGCGATTAACAGACTTATATTATGGAGAGACTATTTCTAATGTTCCTTTACTCTTAAATGGTCTCTTTTCATTCCCACAGTCAAGGGATTCTTTACCAGTTTTGTGTACCTTAACTTTTGCAGACATACTTCATCCAGTGAGTTTTTAAGCATTTTGGGGTTGCACTAGATGGTCTGAGGTTGGACTAAATCATCTCCAGAAATCCCTTCCAACCCTAACAATTCTGTGAATCAAACAACACAGGTAAAAAAATGGTTGAAAGAACTGAAATACTGAAGCAACCCAGACACCAAAATTTTCCACTGCAGAAAGTTCACACAACTCAATAATGCTTACCATTATATTTAATTGAAGTCAATTTGTATTTAGGGAGTCAACTGACAGTTTTAGAATAGCAGACGCAATTGTTTCCTACTTTACACCATATCAAGCAGTGAAACAGTAAATTTGATGAGGCTTCAGCTGCTGAGACAAAAGTATTAATGACAATTTCTTAACTTGAAATTAACACCTCCAGGAACCATGATTACTGGAGGCACAGCACATAGAAATTCTGCCTTACAACTTTCAGCTACCCTGTGATTTTAGGCAACAAACCTAAGTATCTGTTCTTGCTCTTAATTCCCAAGTTTTAGCCAGCAGTTTGGAAATCTCTCCTGGAACCTTCCAAAAAGACTCAATTTGTTCTGTTAAAAAAACCTGAAATGATGCTAGAAAATATATAAACAAAATGGACATACTGCAAGGTTGGAAATTAATCATATTAATCACCTAGTCACATATAAACACCAAAACCAACCAAAAACCCCCAACAAAAACAAACAGCCCAGAACACACCAATCATCTGCCACAGCAGTATGTGCCTTAAAGAAGAGGAAGGAGGAAGAGATAACTTCATGCACTTTTAGAGTTTAAAATCTGAAAGTAACACAAAGCCTTTTACAGAACACAGCCTTTAAAATTATTTTACTTTTGTTTGCAACATGGGTGTGTGCTCTGGAACCAAGAGCAATCAACTTGGAAAACTAACCACAAAGGAGGGAAGGAGTCAGCAGTTAACTGCACATTAATTACCCTCATTGTAAACCAGTACAAAGGCAAATCAGAGCAGAAAGTCTTCTGGTCTTCAAGCCAGCATGGTCCATCCTAGTACTACTTTAGTTTCTGAAACTGCAGAACTCCCATTCTGTGCTGCAGTGTGAAGAACAGTATTAAAGCTGAGAAATCTGTCAGACATTTAGGAGCAACAGCAGCATCAGTGGCTGGTGCCACAAACACCAAAAACTCAAGGGAACAGCACTGCTAGCTGGTGACAGGAATGACTGACCAGCTCCAGAAGCAAAGTAACAAAACTCAGCACGTATGTGCTCAGCTCTTCTTCCCCATGACTTTTAAGGCCAGTTATTCAAGCTACCATATGGCTTCAAAATTATTTGTATCCTTATATGGGAAAAAACAAAACAAACAAACAAAAAAACCCCAGAAAAGACATAAAAAAACCCCAGAAAAGACGTTCTCCTATGAAAGAAAATAGAAAATAATTTGAGATTCACAGTGAGTGTAGGTACCATAACCTATAAACAGGTATTTAAAACTTTTTGACAGTATTTTTAGGACATTTCTAAATATGATAAAGCATTTGATAACTTCTGTTAGGTTTACTGCTGTTTACGAGTAAAGGCTCATCAATAGTTCCCAGCATCAGCTGTAACACTGGAAAAAAACAGTACTTCAGTTTAAAAAGATTATTTCTTCAGGTCACCGCTGGCTTGTCTTCTTGCCTCTCAGACAGAATGACAACAGTGATACAAATTCAAGATAATTTATTAAATATTATTATTGTTTCTAAGCAAGGAGACTAAGAACAAGATGGCATATCCCTTGCTGCTGGTCCACATATTAAAAAAATATGCAAAATAACTGAAAATAGCCATTACCAAGGGAATTCCTTTGACCAATACCTACCAGAATGGCCTCCAGAACAAAATTCAATGAAATTTTACAAGATTTTATTAATTCTCTTTGTATATTTAAAGCAGGCTCTGAATATAAAGTAACCAGACCCAACCCAGATACTGAGAAAATTGTCTAAAATACAGAGCAGAGAAATAATGAAGATAAATACTAAATGACTAAAAATCTCTGTAAGAATACATAAATATTCTTGCATTTTTCTTTCAGTGTAAAAACCACCAAAATTGTCACATTTTGCAAATATAAAGGCCTTCTGGTTATTGAATCTTTCACAAATTGTCAGATACCATTCATATCCTTCTCATAACATGGGACAAATGAAAAGCAGACATGCATGACACACTAGGGCCTTATATCACAATTTAAGCACTGTAAATAATTTACTGTTGAAGTGACTTCTTGCCATGTGCTTCACTGCACTCAAAATCTCTTGGGGTTTTTTTCCCCCCAGTAAAGTGTTATTTCTTCTGTTATATGTATTTACATACAGACTTTCTGAGGAAAAGAAATGTGACTTACAAAATACAAAATTTAATTACTCAGTATTTAAAGACAAAGAAAGATGAAGAGGGTGTCAGAGTGCAGGGCATTCCTGGTGGGTCAGAAACCTGGGCAGAGAGGTGTGGGACCTGGACAGGGGGGTCTGGGACCCTGGCACAGAGCCCAGGAAGACACTCGCTTTGATCTCAGTCCATGGGAGAGGCTTCCTACATTGCAAGATGAATTACAGGCCACAAGAGTGTGAAAGATAGTAGTTTAGCTTATCACAGGGTAGAAAATCGTAGTTTTGGGTTCTTAAGTGTGGAAGTGGATGGGAGTAAAATGGAGGATTTTGGGCATTGTCTCTTGCTTCTTCTTTCTTCTTCATTCACTCCATTTTCTGCAGTGACAATGGCACAAAGTAATTTAAGGAGACTGGGTCAGAGTAGAGATGACATGTTTAGTACATGTAGTAGGTATTAGCAAATAACTATAAATAAAGAATACATAACAATTAGTATAAGAGGCAGCGACCTCCCAGTGTGGGGGGAGTCGTCAGATGCCCAAGCAGCTGCACAGATCTTAGCTGGGCACTGAGAGAACTGTAAGATAAGAAATAACAAACCAAGCAAGCAACCTTGAAAAATCAGAACCTGAAGACTCTGTCTCTTTCTTGCATCTGCCTCAGGGCTTTGCAGAAGGCAAAAGACTCTAAAACCACCTGAATCTCAGGAACAAAACCCGAGAAGAGGTGTTTTCCTTGATACTCCTATACTTTGTACAAAGTCTGCATTATTTTGGAACCACTGTAAGTTACTCTTAACAAAATAACTATTTCTCTGTAATTCTGCATTTCTATTGTTACTTATCTCTTCAGCTAGAATCTGATTTGACAATATGCCCTTTTTTTTTTCTTTTAGACAAACATTACATTTCTGTCCATTCAATAAATGTTTTCTTCTTAAGAACTGATTCTTTCTCTAGATGCCAAGCCTGTAGGCAATACAACTAGTTAAGAATCACTAAGATAAGTCACATTGATACAATGATAGTAGTTGCAACAGATGGACAATGGTGATACCAACTGCAGAAGAGTCAAACACAGTGAACAGAGATAGCAAGCCAGTTTTGATACTTTCCCTTCTCTGTGCTGCCATTACTTGATATATACAATGCATTTAAAAGACAAAATGTTTACCGGTTAAACATGAAGAAGTGAAATCACTAACATGCGTGAAGTCAGGATACTTTCAATTATTTCAACTGTATCTTTGTGAAGAGTAAAAAATAAGGTCTACATCATTACTCTTGCAGTCTGAAGGGGAAAAAAAGTTTGCTGTCCCTTAGAAGAAATTCCATATTCCTCTAAACTAAAGAGAATGGGGCAATATGAAACTGTCACACCACATAAGACAACATTCAGATGGAGTAACAACTAAGTGTAGCACAGATTTACTTCCTCAAAATTACATGCAAGAAAATTATATTATGTGTTAAGACATACACTATAATCCTACAGGCCTTGAAAAAAAATGAATTGATATTACTGATATAAAGCCAGTACAGTACCTTCAGAATGTAATGTAAAGCAACAGCCTACAAGGCAACTAGTAAAGTGAGTATGTGTATTGGAGGGGGGGCTCTTGTCAACAGGTAAAATATTAAGCCATTCAGCTACCCAGTATACCGGGCAGTAAATACCACATAAAATTAGGATTTACAAAATGTTCTTTTTGGGAGAGGAAAAAAAAAAAAATTACCTCAATTTCTACCATTATGCTCCTACTCCAAGTAGCAATAATAGATTTTTTAAAAATTCTTGTTATTAACACAGTTTTATATGGAAAACTATTATGATCCAGTAAACTACCTTTTAAAATTGAAGATGGTAATTAGTGCATCACTTAGAAACTACAACTAGCAACACAAGTGACTAGCTCAGACCAGATCAGCATGACAGAGCATACGATTTACAAAGAAGAGATAGATGGAATGTCAAGAGTCTGTCCAGACTAATGAATTTTTTATGAGAAGTTTAACAAGTAGAAGAGAAAGAAGATGGTGGGAAAGCAGGCAATTAACATCTTTCTGCCAAGCAATACTAGATGTAGGTGTCTGACAGAGAATAACTTCCCTGAAACATTTAGAGTCTTCCACACGGACCATATGACTCCCTGGCTGGACTGAATCACAGATAAAAACATCCCCTTCACTTGATCGGTAAAATGATGCTCCTGGCCAGCATAAAAGCAGTTGTTAGCCATGCTGATCATCAAAAAATGAAACCGTGAGATACATGCAAAGAAGTTGATGCATATTGTAACACAAATAATTTTTATTCTTTATTGCAATAGGAGGTAAAATAATGTTCCCCTTCCCATTTCATTTTTACTTCTCTGTATTTTTGATTTCCATCTTTTTATCAACTAAAATCTAAGTTTCATTTCCAAAGTTCTTCGTATTTTCAGGTTAGCCTACTTGGAAAGACACCAAACAACCTGACTTGTCAACAAAAAACTAAGCTGCCTTTTATTTTAAAAATAAGAGACAGAAACAAATTAATGAAAGAGTGATTAAAGTATTCCAGTTTTCACCAAATACTGACTTATTTTCTTTAAAACCAAAGTTCTAGTGGGACTATGGATCTCCACTGTTTTTGTGCTAGAGAAGAAATTCAGGTTAGGTAGTATTCTATCTTACAAGTCAGCGCAGGTTTGGTGATATTATTTTCAAATGATCAGCCTAAACCATATAAAATATTCAACCTTTGACTAGGAATAGCTATTCAAAGAAACAAACTTGAAAAATAGACCTACTCACAGATATTATAAAAAAGGTTTAATCAATGCAATTTTTTTTTTTTTAACAGAAGTACTTGAAGCACTTTCTCAAGATCAATAAAGTAATGTACATAAAGGCTTTAAAGTTTTGTTGTTTGCCTGCTTCTCAAATGTTCCTTCCCTTACTTAAATGCTGCTTAAAAACAAGTGTAATTCAACTATGGAGTAACGATTAATAAAAGCCCAAAAGTACCTGCAGTTACAGTGAATTTCATTAAACTTACAACTAGTACAAACAGAAATCTTCATCCCGGAACACCCAGTTCTGACTCATCTGACTTTCCCATACCACACCACATTTGCATATGATAATACATGCCCGATGGCCAGGCCAGCAGCATAAGGCTGATCAAAGCAGAGACTGTACAGAAAGCCATACTATAATGTCATTAGTCTTACACAAGAGCTTAATTTCAGTGACTGCACTGCCACTACCTCATTTCCCTCTGCTTCAAAGCCACTGTGAGAACCACCCTCCTCTATCTTCATTATTCTAACAAATGCTCTTCCTCAAGGGGGAAAAAAAACCAAAACTGAAGCAAGCACACCGGGTTAGCCAGAATATGGTTCAAAATATACCAACAGCAGGAGGGCAGTGGCAAGAGCAGCTTTCTGACATCAATTCATTTCTGCATGCAGATATGCAAGCACACATGTATGACATCCAGGCCCACTCTAGAGAATTTTGTAATAGATTTCTTTGAAATAGAGAATATATTTATGCTAGGCATAATCCCTATATAGAACAGCCTACAAATAATATGCACAGAGAATTAAGATCTGAGACTGTTTTCCTACATTCTGCACTCAAAACAGCACTGCAGCTGCTCAAAGATGCTCTTCCAATAAACGTGCAGAGACAGAACTTGGAAAACATGCCTGCTAATCAACTAAAGCACCTTAGCAAGTTTCATACGCTAAAGTAACACTTTAATGCACTTTTGAATGCCCAAGGGCAGCCAGTGAGCTTCACAGGCCATACAGTAAGACAAAACTCTGAGTCACCCTAGTCTTCAATAAGTAAAATTTATTACAAAGAAATATAAAGTTACCCACAGAAGGCCATGCACTAGTGCACATTGTTAGTGTCAGAATCAACAGTAAGGTCATATTCAAGTTTATCACTTGCCTGAGAGTATGGGGCTCCCAGTGGCTTTGAACCGCAACTGAAGAGACTGTTATGCATACTAAATACATATATACAGTAATACTATAAACATATACACTAATACTATACACAGCTGCAAACAGGTAAGTTTTGGGCTTTTCCACCGCTTACACTGTCATTAATCGGGCGGCACGGAGAGGGCACCAGGAGCAGCCTCAGCGCAGGCTGCAGGCCCCGTATGGCAACCCCGCGCCTTCCCTGCACAGACGGGGAATGCCACCAGCGTCCTGCTCTCCTTTAAGGGCTGCCGGGCAAGCTCCTGCCTTGCTCCTTCCTACCGGCTCGGCCTCGCCACACTCGGGGCTGCAGAGCGGCCCCGCCGCCTGCAAGAGCGCGAGGGCACGGCTCGCAGCGCGCCACCCGGCACTGCGCGGGCACGGCCCACCCGGCCCCTCAGCCCGCGGGCCCCGCGCCGCCGCCCTCGAG